>JAAEAF010002727.1:0-86324 GCA_011037195.1 Triatoma infestans | reverse complement strand
CCTCGGTGCTGGAACAATCGCTTTGTTGAACTCCTTTCCAAAATTGGATTGTTTGAAAGTGAATCTGACCCTTGCCTATTTTTATCTAAAGATAAGACATTTATACTTGTTCTTCATGTTGATGATAGACTTATAGCTAGTAAAAATACAAGTGATATTTAGAATTTTTATAGGAGTTTGAAGAGTGAATTCAAAGTAAAAGTTAACAGTGGTTCATATTTTCTTGGTTTAGAAATTGAACAATTAATCGATGGTTCTATATTTATTTCACAAGAAAGCTATGCACTAAAAATCCTGAAGAAGTACGGAATGGAAAATGCTAGCCTAGTGCATACACCTCTTGATAAGGAACAATATCTTTGTGAAACCTCAAGTGAACCCATTACAGATAACATTCCTTTTCGTGTATAACTGTGACCAGCTAATATAACTGTGTGTAGTGAATTGCCGCTTGTGTATAAAGACGTGCTCGTTTAGCCGTAGATGATATAATAATGGTATCGTCGTATATCATAGAGTTTATATATTACTGTTGTTCACACTCACACCAAGACATCTCTCCTAGTGTGCGATCTTCGTAGTTTGCTGACCTTATTCAGGTCAGTTCAGTGGCCAACCTTATCGCGGAGCTTGCTTATTGATGTAAGTATTGATGAAAAGGCTTTGTTGTTTGTTTGGTTGGCCGTTGCTGTTTTATTACTGCCACCCTTTGTTAAGATAGCAGCTGGCTGGAACCACTAGTTGTAAATTATTATGTCTTTGGTGTACTTTGCTGATGTCAATGACTTTTCTATGTCATTACAATATTATTGCGTATGTTAAGGTTGATCAGAAAAAAATACCAATATATTCAAAAATACCAATATAAAACTAGCCCATAAATGTAAAAAAAAAACACCAGTTCATAAAACACACATTTGATACCTACTCCAGTATTTATATAGCAGTGTATTGCCTTACAAAAAAATATATTCAAAACTAAAAAGTATAATACCTGGTATTTTATCCAGCATTAAGTACCTACCCATCCATGTATATATTCAATAAGTATAGTGCCAACAAATAAACGCAGCAATCTGCGTTTATATAGTCAAATTGTAATGAATATGACCAAAAATATAATGGAAAACACCTCAATATTTATTTTAATAATAGAAAGACGGGCGTATTAACATAAATATGATATAAACAACAAAAAAGAGAATACAGCATTATCTGAACATGTTTTGATAAGGAACCATGTTTTGACTTCGCTGATATTAGGGTTTTAGATTTTGAAATCGGGCACAAAAAAAAAAGAAAGTTAATTTACAGAAATAGTCGAGAGGAAAAATCCTTTAACAAGAAAATGGATATAGAAGAAATAAATTAAGCCTACTACAATGTAATAAACAAAATATGTTAAGTTACTGTAGAATCTGGTTACCAGTTCATAAAACACACATTTGATACCAGTATATATATAGCAGTGTATTGCCTTACAATCAAAACTTTTGTGCAATATTTTTTATTAGTCAGTATATAGATTTATAATAGATGTAACAGATTATTTGAGAAGACCAATTGACGAGGTGATGGATCTATTCCAAGAGCCAAGTATTGGCAAAGTTATTAGATTGGGCCGACGTCGCTGGGCAGGTCATGTAGCAAAGTTAGCAAATGATGAGGTGCCCAAAATGGTCCTTGAAGAAAACGTCCAAACGACAAGCCCTATACTCGATGGGTTGATGGCGTTTTTGCGGCATCTCTTAGAGAACTTTGAGGTTTTATCTAGAGAAAGGCACTTCAAATTTTTCCTAGGATCCCCATTAGATTTTTGCAAAATGTGTTTACTTTCCGTTGGTAAAAAAGAAGTGAGGCTAAGAAGGTTCTCTGTCATGACTACATAACATTGACCCTAAAGAAACTTTTAGACAATCGAGGTTTCACTTTGTAGAAGGATGAGACTTTGCGCAGAATCCTCTTTATAGAAGAATGATTAAATAAAAAAAGTTTAATCTTGCTTTAAATAATTGTAGCGGTATCACAATTCAATATTAACGAATTCGATCAAGATTATTCATTCAGTAGATCCCCATTATGAAAGGATTCCAAGTGTTGGATGTTTAATAATTGCTCTCAGAATAATGATTTTAAAATCCTGACCTAGAATATTGAAATAAAAATTTCATTATTTTGCTTCAAAATGCAGCAGTAAATTGGAAAGATTAGCGCCTTGCAAAATGTTTAATATTAACGTATTATTTAAATGTCAATACACAAAATAAAATAACTTAATATTGACGTACAAATTTGGGACTAAAAAAAAAACAAAATATTCTAATTAGTCTAAGGCTTTCTTTTAGTATTCCAAAAATTAAAAAGCAGTTCTCTTATTTGATTAAACTCAAAAAGAAATCTTACTTTATTGAACATGTCTGAATGCTCAAATGAAAATAAAACCTCCTAACACTTTTAATATGAATATTACAACTAAATTATTTTAGGATATAGAATTATCTAATTATCTTCATCTTTTTACCCTCAATGGGATAACACTTTTTTCTCTATTATTGTGATCTTAGGTATCTCTGTGATTGGGTTAGTATCTTCAAGTCAGTATTTCAGAATGTAAATAAAAAAAAAATATTAATGTTGAATGTTTAGAATGAAGTGATCGATATCTTTTTAAGATATGTCTATCTTGCCAAACTTACTAAACGATAAAGTGGCTGCTCAATTTTATTGATGAATTGAAAGAAATGTTCTTCAGCGGCAACTCTTATCCCCTGTATGCCATACGGATTGATCGGAAGAACGAGTTTGTCAATGCAGAAAAGCTGTCCTTTGTTCTTGCAGAAAATGTTAACACTTCCTGAAATAAGAAACCTTGTACTATTAAATGAAGGTATAGCGTGTCGTTTATCTAAAATGCTATATAATAAAAATGCTATGGACATTGCATTTTGATAGATAAATATCAAAATTGATTTACATCGAATCATCTTTCAGTTTATCATGGACCAAAAATCAGATTCCTCATTGAAGATAATGTGTGATTCCATGTCTTGACCTTAGTGTCTTTTTTGATAATATATCAAAAAGCTGGCAGCTTTCTGAAATCATGTCAATAGAAGTTGCCCCAAGTACGCTCTAACAATTAAACATTTATTATAAAATAAAATAATGAACTATGAGTAATTTCAAAATATAAAAGTTTAAAAAAAATTAAATAAAGACAAAACATATTTTATGGAAAATAAATAGAAGCAATTTTACTTACTACTAAATTTATTAGAGATATAAAACTTACAAATAGTATATTTCTACAACGATATTAAAGTTTCCGAATAGACAACTTAAATTAATCTTATACTTGTTAAAAATATCAATATCAGTTAAACTGTTTAAGAGTCGCATCAATCGAGGAGATTGGCTTCTTTTTTTTTTTTTAGATAATTCATTTAATAAGATGTAAAAGTTTTGGAAGTAAACGTAAAGTCTTGAGCAGGTCCCCGTGCCCAAGAAGAATATGAAGATGAAGTGTTTTAATAAGTTCTAAATGTAAATTATTTATTTTGTTAAATATAATGACAAAAAATTACATTTGTTTATTTACCAATATAAAATTTGTATAAAAATTACTTAAACTACTATAATTTGTATTTAAACATTTCATCGGAATTGGTCTTTCGGAGTGGTGCAATTCCTTTAACCGCAGTTTTTTCATACATTCTTAGAGTTAATTGTTTTTACTTAATATACCGCCGTTATTCATCATTATAATAATAACACCATTGTTCATCATTAAAACAGATTAAGAATATAAAGCCTTGTACAAACAAAGAATGACCTCAAAGCGGTTTTATTAAATAGGTATAGAAAGGGATTATAAAAGAAGTTTTTGTTTTACTTATTTTAAACTTTGATACTGCTTTCAGACAATATGGAATTTAAGATAGGAGTTGAAAATATTGAAAGTTTCTCATTGATTCAAAGATTAAGTAACTCAGGATCACTAGACCGGCAGCTGCCATAAGTCTCTGCTGCCTGGTCTAAGAAACTAAACTAAACATAGTTTGTACAAAACTTGATCCTTTGTTAATTGTCTAATCAAGTACTTGTTACTATGGTTGTTGATGGAATGGGAGGATTTCAGAACAAGCCCAGCGGCCAAGTACCACCACCAAGAAAGAATCTAAGTTGTTTGGAAAAAAATAAACTTTAACAATCCCTATCTTATTTAATTCTAACTTAGACGGGGTTAACTTTCTTGTTTGTTTTTTTTAACACTCAATTCTTCCCTCGTATATATACATATATATATAGCTTTCTTAAACTTAATTATTTAAAAAAAAAAACTTTCTGTTTGCACTTCTCAGATCTTACAATTTTATGATTATAATATATTTATAATTAAAAATATATGGCAGCTAAATTACAGACTATTATTAAATTACTCACTAATACTCGAGTTATTAGAGAACAGCTGTCAACGCTACGCACAATACAAATCCCTAGGTTTAATAGAACTCTTATGTAAAATGTCTCACCTTGTTTGGTTTGCAGTCCCTAAACAATTCCAGTTTGAGCGAGGTATCCATGGCCAAATGAAGCCCTTCCTTCGTCGAATCTTCTATGTAGGACTGCAGAGTCTGCCCTTATGGTGAAGTTCGACTGAAGAACCCTGAGGTCTTTGCTCTTGCGATAGAATGCTGAGGTGAGGATGGTTCTTTTCTGAGGACCAGACCGCTGATCCCATTAGGCCGACCAGAGAGGCCAGGAGCGGCGATACTCTTACGACAATCCCAATGCGACCTCTTCGGCAACCCATGATTCTTGGAACACATCGTAGCTAATGTGGGACACAGTGTGGCTTCTTTGACATTATACCATTTAATCTGGAGGCCGTGGATTTTCCTTCGTCCGATTGAGGCCGCAGCTGCTTGCTTAAATATAGTCCTATTGACTATCTCGTACGCTAGGCTTTCTTTGAGGAGAACACTGAGCTTCTATTGGCGCCTCCCGCTATGCGAATGCAACGTAACTACTTTTATGAGAGTTGTCTATTTCTTCAACAAACAACTTTGCCTCTGCAGATATGGCGGACACTTTGGCAGAACGCAGAAAAGCATAATTTTATTCATGAAATGAGTTTCTTTGATTCTCAAGAGTAACCATAGAGAAAGGCAAAGTCCCGCTTAATGATAAAGGCTAAATACAATGGATGTCGCAGCATGCCCAGAACTCCGTAGTTGGCATCTGTAGGTCCAGGTGCCAACCATTTCCTCGGCATGTCTATATCGAGCTTAACTAACGCCTTGGAATAAGCCGAAAAACGCAAAGGAAAGGAGAAGTTTGTTTGGCAGTGAGAGATTTTTTCTCTCTCTCCTTATTTGAAATTTACAACTGTAATTAATTTCAAAAAGAGTAAATAAGCTAAGAAAAAATTACAATGACTTGATTGGTAGTAATCCAATGATGACTACCACTAGCTATTCAAAGGGTCTCGTGGCTAAGGTGCTTTAAGCGTCATTGAGGAATTCCAGGGGGGTAATGTGAGGTGAAAGCTTGGGCTAAAGGATTAGAGTGTGATAGGAGCATATTTTGGAATCTGTTATAAAGGGTATTAGCCAGAGCGTTGACGAAAGGAATATTGAGATCTGTCTGGAGGGTAAGGTTGGATGGATAGAAGGGAAGTGTGTTAATGAGAATTTTGGATTAGATGGTTTGAATGAGGTTCAGATTGGAATGCTTGGCAGTGCTGTACAGTTCCAGTCCGTAAGTACATAGTGGTCTCACTAAGGGAGATGTAAAGGAGTTTTTGTTGGAGAGCGATAATTTTGAGCATTTGCCAAGCAGTTTGGAGGGAAGTCTAAATCGTATTTTGACGTCGGAGCGTTTGAGGCGTGTGTGAGGGTTTCAGGTCAGTCTTTTGTCCAAAAATAGTCCAAAGTAGCGCACATGGTCAGCAGCGGAATGGGCATTCGTTGAGGTAAATTGGAGGAAAAGTTTTGCGATTTAGAGTAAACACTACATACGAGTATTTCTATTTAACAAATGTTTACTTTAATTTGCCACTTTGAAAGCCAGGACTCGAAGGATGTAAGGTGAGATTGAAGAACACGGGAAGCTTTGACAGGATCCGGGTTCGGGGAGTATATTAAGTATAGAAAAATTGCGAGAATACTCCCTTGGGGAACTCCTGCGTGGATTGGGTAAATGGAAGAAAGAGAGGTGCCTTCACAGACTTAAAAAAATCTGTCTGTAAGGTACGATTTTAGGATGAGATAAAAAGTGTTAGGAAAGATGCTCTTGAGCTTCGACAAAAGACCTTTATGCCATACCCTATTAAAGGCTTCCTGAATATCTAAAAAGATATCTGGGCAGTAATGTCTGCTTTCAATGGCGGAGGCGATAGTATCTATAACGCGGTGAATGGAGAAGTGAAAGGATCTGAAGCCAAATTGGTGATTAGGAATGATATTAAGTGGTTCTAGGATATGGTAGAGGCGTTTAATAAAGAGTTTTACATTCATTAAGGAGTTTAAGGATCATTCCAGGGATGGGAAGAAGGCCGATAGGACGGTAAGAAGGATTAGAGTGGGTTTTTTGGGCTTGGGAATCATTTTGATAGACGAAAATTCCATAATATTTGGAAATAAGTGGTTCGAAGAACGGAGTTGAAAATATAGGTAATGAACATTATAGCTTTTTTAGGTTTTAGATATAGAAACTGATCTTATTTCGTTTTGAACTTCATTAGGCATAAAGGATTTAGGTGGTAATAGCAAAGGTAGTGAACTGTCGAGGCTTGAAAGTATTTGTTCGTCATGTTGATGCCTACTAAGTCTTATGAGGAATAATACTAAAGCCTGGTCTGGTCCATGAACCATTTTCAAGACGAAAAGGAGAGGAAGTGTGTTTATGTTTTAGTATTTTTTTCGTGGCAGTCCATAAAGTATTGTCCTTGTTAGTTAGTGTTTTCGTATACTCTGTGTAATTGATATTGTAATTGTCATAAATTTCTTTTTTTAGTTGTCGAGTTAGTTGGTTGAATAGTCTCTTGTCAGAAGGGTATCTTGTTCTTTGTCATTTGGTTCTAGCTTGTCTTTTACGAGTTATTAATGAGCGTATGTGTATTGGAAGATAATAACTAGTCGGTTTTCTATTGTAAGATGTAGCATGAGTTGAGGTGTCCAAATCTATACTGGATTGAGTTAATTAGATGAAACACACTGTCATCTACTTGTTTGGGTGTTTTTAAACGTATTTTTAAGTCAAGTTTATGTTCGAGTGTGTTTCTAAATAGATTCCAGTCAATTGGTCCGTTAATGAGGGAAGGTTTAAAGGTTTTAGGTAAAGGAGATAGACCTAGTATAGATAGTACAAGAAGAACAGGGCTGTGGTCAGAGGAGAGGTCGTTATATATATGGTTATATAGTGAGAATTAAGCTTACAAATTAAGAAGTTGAGAAGATCGGGTAGCTTAGTTAAAGTTGAGCCATAAAGTCGGATGTGAAGGAGAAAGAAAGGAGTAATTGTAAAGTTTAGGATATCTTGGGGGATCCGTCCTCTAGGGTTGGAAACACGACAACCCCAATAAGGGTGTATCGCGTTATAGTCATTACCACAAATGAATTTAGGACCGAGGGACTGGATAGATAGATAGATAGATAGAAAACATACTTTATTAGCAAATAAACTCAATTTAACATGATACAATTTAAACATAAACAGCATGATTGCTGACATGATAGTTAATCGTCTGTCAGGAGTGTATGTCTCAAAACTCAGGACAATATTCTATTAACACAATTATTTTACCTATGTATATAATTTTTTTTTTCCATAATTGATTTTTTATTTATTTATTTTTTTTTTATATAATTTTTTAATTAGAAACCGAATAAAAAGTAAAACTCTGTAAATATAAGAAAGACGTCTGGGCATTTTTTTTTTGTTTGTTAATATAATAACTAAATAAAAGGCCAATAACAATAGAAGGGGGGACTAATCTATCATAATATGTAATAATGTATTTAGAAATTAAAATTTTCTACAAGGAACCTTCTGTATGACATTGACTCTTTGATGTACCCAATCAATGCCAACCAATTATTACCATTCAATAAATACAACATTTCATCAACCGCTAGCACCTCCCTAAAGAAATACTTTTTTCTAATGAAATTCAATGTGGCACACTGACCCAAGAAATGGAATACATCTTCATTTGCAGCCATATTACACATACTACAATTATAATTTCTCTCCTGTATGTAAGGGGTTTAAATCAAGTAGTTCCGCTCTGATCTTCACTATAAGACCTATATCTAATACATCCAGGCCAATATTAATATAGTCAACATTAAACGATAATCTACTATAGATCTTATGGTAAGTACTATTAATCGCACTATTCATAAAAGTTTTTCTATAATACTGCACCAAAGCGTTCTGTATGGCATTAATTTCATTACTAAACTCTTCCGGTGAATGCACATTCAACCCAATGTTACTATCTAACTTGTTAATCCAATCGGACAAATCCCTACCAAATAATTTTTTTATTAACTATTTCCAAAGCCAACTTTTTAACTAAGCGGCTATTGTCAAGTTCCAAAATCTTTTTGAGAAATTTCAAAAACAGTGTAAATGTGAATACATGTAGAGGACAGGTTTGCGTTTCTAAATAGAGCAAATAATTGGGTGTATTCTTTGGTAGACGGAATAATTTCTTTAAAAACAATCTCTGTACCCCTTCTATTCTGTCTGAGTACCGAATACCCCAAATCTGACACCCATATATAAGTACGGACCGTGTTACAGAAGTAAACACATCATTTCTGGCCTGGAGGGACTGGAAGAATGCTGTAAACTGATGATAAGAGATAAATTGGTTCGGAGGACAATCACAGCTGACAGGGTATATTGGAAGGGATGACATAATAACGAGATGGCAGTTGATTGAAGGAAATTACTGGCGTTTGAAGAGATTAGAAAATGAGATAATGTAAGGAGTTCTGTGTGGCAGGCATTACGGATTTATTAACAACTGATGTAAGTAGAGAAATTAGAGAAGAAATTAAGGATTTGCATTATGACATTCAGTGTTTCTTGACTTGTTGATGAGAGTAGGTTAGCTTGTTGTCTAGTGACGGTTCCTGATGGCGATCGTAGTGGCAGCTGAGATGGTTTTTTACTTCTAGCTTTTTTTTGTTTTTTGAGGTGAATTTTCTGATTCATTAGGTTTTTCTACAAGTTTCAAGACAGTTGGTTCGTCTGGTATATCATTTTTGCCATCCATTATTTTTCAGTTATAAAATGTTTAACCAACAAGAGATGAGAAGTATTGTAACAGAAAGTAAATATTTTATAAATAAACAAATACAAAAACAAATGCTAAAATATTAAAAAAAACAAAAGTGCAAATACAAAAGCAAGAATTTTTTCTGTTTTCTCTTTCGAAAAAGATATTAGTTATAAATAATTATTTGATTTGTTTAAACAAAATTCTTATGAACATAAAATTTTTACAACAGCGTTTTCTTTCTCTCTCACCCGCTCGCACAGTTGGTCAAGTCAGCACTGTAATCTCCCCAGTACGGGCAGTGAGAGAAAGCATGAAAAGATGAAAAAACAGGAAAGGCATATCTCCAAGGCTATCCCCGGGGACACTAACATCGATGAACAGCGGATACATCCATATCCCCTGGGGATAGTTATTGACATCCTTGTGTAGATTAGCCGAGTTCAGCTTACAGCAGGTTTATCTCGTGTAGGTTGTAATGTGACTTAATACTGTGCTCTGAAATTCTTAAAGAATAGAAGGTGAAGCATTAACTATTCTCTCTGGGGGAAAGAGGATCCTAAAAGGTACCAGTACACCCTTGGCCCCACTGTTTAGCATAACTAACAGGCCAAGAATAAATATTTTTCTCGTTTATACTTTTATTTCTGGTAACTTCGATGCTTGAAAGGGATAAACAAATAATGAATTCGTGATTTTAAAGGTATGAGAAAAATCATATTTTAAGATATAGTACTTATTATGAAAATAAAAGATTAGCATTGTTTTATTAATTATAGCAGATAGAAAAGGATTTTCTAGGAGATGAATATGTAGAAAATGCCTTTTCAGTTTTGAATAGAATGGCGGGACAAGTGCATGAAGCTTAGGTACAAAAGGAAGATGTATTAAGGAATGGCAGAAGTTATTAAGCAGAGAGAATAAGGGAGTAGCAGCTTAACGTGAATGAAGGAAAAGGGTAACTGGTAGTCTGGTACAATTTCTCATTCCACTCTTGAGGATAACCTAATTGAATTGCTACCTCGGGCTGCGGCCGATTGTCCTGGGACAACCTTAGGGTTTACTGCGCTGCTTACTCCATGGAACGCCTACAGTGAAGTGTGTGTACGTGTAGGAGTGTAGTATAACAGTGGTAGCAACTTTCTAGCCGGACCCCAGTACTAATGCTAACTTAAGGCTACCATCTAATAACCATCACTAAAGTCATGGTTTTGTTTAATTTAACTAGCATAATTGGCCAACGTTAATAAAGTTACTAACAACCTAACATTTGTCAGTTTGCTCCACCATGTTTAATCATAACTTATCTTTTAATTAGGTGTATCAGCAGATGATAAATGTGATGGCGTCCAGAAATTGATGTAAATTCCGTCATTTTGACATTTCTAATAGTTTCATTAGTTTTATTTATTCCAGTTTCTCTTGGCTTCTTCTAGCCGAGAATAATATGTATTAATAAGAATATTGCAGGTAAATTAAGACTAAATAATCAGACTCAACCTCAAATAAAAATGGCAATGCTAATATTCGTAAATTGTCGATAAAGCATTGGGAAGTTCGCCAGAAAACAGTAACTATCATCGATTTTTTAAAATTTCTCACAATCCAATGCACAGACTCAGATATACACACACTCATTACTCAAAGTTTCCTTCAGGAATTCTTAACTTTGACAATTGAAGAAAAAATTAAAATTGGTGTGCAATACTCACACAACTTAAATAAATATAAATAGTTGTATTCAAATGTAAATAATTATAATTGACAAATTTCTTCGAACTTATAAATGTTTAAATATATTTAAATTTTAATCGAGTTTCAAACAAAATTGAAGACAGGTCGGTCTCTCTGCAGGTGTACTTTATTTATTGTTTCCTCTTACACTAAATCGAATCGCAAATTATTGTAAAAAACTGAAAAAAAAACGAAAGTGTTCAATAAAGTACTATTTCCAATCAGCCGGATTTCAAACCTTCAATTGTAGCAACCAATTTTAATTCTTATTAAAATGATGTAGATAATAGAACCGTATAGTATACGGCAACGGAACTTTTAAGAAACTACATCAACCTTTCTGCTGAGTGCTTCGGAAAAATATTTCAAATAAAATTCATGTAAAAATTTGAAGAAAATCGTTCGAACCTTCTGAGAAGATCGCAAGAAACTTAAAAAGACATTCTACAAAGTGATTCTCATAATCGCTTGATCGTTTTCGAGTAAAATCTTATTGTTGAGTTCTTTAAATAGCAATTAAATGAAATGCCAAGTTTAAACCTTTCTGCGACATTCCGTTCATGAGATATGGTTAATTTTTCGATGAAAACTCAAATTTGACACGATTCCAAATTCTTTCTTTCGTAGAAACTTTATTTTAACCAGTTTCATTTATTGCATCCAAAAACAAATAAAAATCTTAATACAATTTAAACTTTAACGATGTTGCTAGAGCTTTAAACAAATAAAAAGAATTTAAATAAGTTGGAAAGAAAAGAAAACTCCGGCCTGTTCAGATTATATAAATACTTAAATAAATAAAACTAAAATATCAAATTCTACTAAAATTGTGGCCGTTAGAAGTGATCAGATGTATCAAATTGTTGGTTTATCGCCCAGGAAATATCCAAGATAAACACCAACAAAATTTTTTAATTTTTTTATTTCAAATCCGACGTTTCGGCAAACATTGTTTACCTTCTTCCGGGGCAATCTATAAAGAAAAAATATACAAATAAGAATATAACTAGTATATAAACAGAACAATAGAAATAAAAGAATAGAACCATAAAATAAAAAGTAGTAGTAGTAAAATAACTAAACAAAATACCAAGGTAATTACACAGATACATAATTTGGAAAAAATTGTAGCAAAGTTACACACCTTAATGTAAGAGAAGTTTGGAAGTATTGT
The DNA here is from genome assembly GCA_011037195.1 of Triatoma infestans. Lineage (NCBI taxonomy): Eukaryota > Metazoa > Arthropoda > Insecta > Hemiptera > Reduviidae > Triatoma > Triatoma infestans. Next base: position 74,124 of record JAAEAF010002727.1, on the reverse strand, counting down.
TACCTCTTTATGTCTATAGTTATGAGTGTACTGTCAGTGTAAGGTTGAGAAGAAAAAACCAGGGAGTGGTGGGAGGGAAGTAACGTTAGGAATTGTTGGTAGTGAAGGGTCTAAGATGTCGGACAAATGTAATAAATATGTATAGTAATATATATGTATATTTTTTTTTAAATTAAATTAAATTAGATTAAAATTTAAAGGGCTTGTTGGGGAGTGGCAGGGAGAGATCAAAGAGGTGCGGATTTTCTCTGATAGTCAGGGCGCACTGAGGGCTTTGAGCAAGCCATGGTGGAGCTCGAAAGCAGTAGGAGAATATAGTAGAAGGCCTAATGCTTTGGCTCGGCGGGGTAAGGTGCGTCTCTATTGGATACCCGGACATGCGGGAATAGAGGGCAATGAGAGGGCGGATCAGTTGGTTAGGGAGGGATCATCATTACCATTTTGGGGTCCTGAACGAGCCCTTGTCGTCACAAAGAAGTTTCGGAACAAACAGATTAGAATTTGCGAGATGATAATCTTGGAGAAATGCTGGGGGGACACGCAAGGGTGCCCCCAAACAAATGATTTATAAAAGGAATTAAGCAGGGAGTTTCGGAGTATCTCCTGTCCCTCAGTAGGACAGGTCTGAGGACCTTGGTGGGGGTAGTGACTGGACACACTTGGGTGTCTAGTGAATTGTTTAACATAGGGAGGACGTCTAGTCCCATTTGTCAGAATTGCGACGACGGAGTCGGGGAAACGGTGTATCACTCTTTTATGTCAGTGTCCCCGTTTCGCTGGTACTAGGTTTCGTGTATTTAGGAGGGCAACGCAGGATTACCTAGGCGAGTTGGAGTTCAAGGATATCTTGGGATATTGTAGATTGACCGGTAAGCTACCGTGGGAGATTATTTAAGGGGATGATATGGGGAGGATCGGGGGAATAAAAGCCATATAGTCTTAGGTCCCACGCTATCCGGCACCCGGTATAATAATAATAAAAGGTTATTGGAATATTCATCGGATTATTGGGAATAGTTTAATAGATAGATAAGAGGAAAAGGAATTTTAGCAGGGGAAAATATGTAGGATGATGCCGCTCAGGGCTGGGCGGATGCAGCTATGTTTGCTTTAAGGAATTGAGGATGTTGTTGTAGAGAGATGAAATGATTTCTTTGTTTTTTTTGTGATATGTATTGATATTATGGTGGATGTGTATTGATTCAGTTAGGAGGCATATTGTGTGATTAGGTTGTGTTGTTGAAATGGATGGGTTTTGTAGGTCAAAGAAATGATTTAGGGATAATGCATGTTTGGAAAGGGCTGTGCTATTTTTTTGTAAGTGATGTCATATTTATGTTGTTTTAGTCTTTTGTGTAAGTGTTGCGAGCTCTCCCCTTCATACGTGGCATTGCAAAGTGGTGTAGTGCATTTGATGATGTATACTGCGTGGGTTTAGCTGAGTTAACGATTAGGGTCTTTTAGTTTGGTGATCACTTTAGCAAGTTTATTAATGGTGGTGAAGCCTGTGGTGAGTTTGGGGATAAGCTTTTTGAGGGATTTGTTTATTTTTTGGGAGAGTGACTGGATGTGTAAAAGAGATCTGTGAATAGGTGTATTCGTGATGTTGGTGTGCCAACTAGTGTGCGGTGTGTGAAATGCTGTTGCGCCCTTAAATGAATTTTTCCGGAGAAATGTTTCAAATAAAAGTTTTAAGTTAAGTAGTCTATCCGATAGTTTAGAAGTTTTATCCGAAAGTTTAGTTAAGTATGTTTATCCGATATACAAAGTTCAAAGAAACAATGAAAAATAAAGAAAAATTGATAATAGAAAAATCACAAAAACTGAAAAAAAATATTCAGTAAAGTGGCACTTATAGTTGAACGATTTTATGAAAAGCTTAATTTCCCTAGTACCACTTTAATGAAATTTAAAGTTTGTACATTCTGCGAGATATGCTGTCCCACATACACACAAACACATACACACACAAACACAGACAGACACACACACTAACCAATTGCTGAAAACCACTTTTTTTTGACTCAGAGGTCCTCAAATCGAATATTTCCGGTGAAAACTTGATATCGAAAATTTGAAACCTCTTAATAAGAGTAAGAGAAAGTAGAAATAATAGTTTAGGTATATTTATACACACATTTTTTGACAAACAGCTCAAAAAAGAATATTGAAGTATAGTACGAAAGAAAGTAAAATATAATTCTGGAAAAAAAAAAAAAAAAAATATTACTTTGGTTTTGACTAGAATGAATGTAATGTAAGGAAGCCTCTACCAAGGATATAAATGAAAGAAGTGGTTACCCTCTCTTGATCTGTGTTTATAAACAGTAACGCTGGTGGATGTATGTGGATGTATAAAAGAGAATCTTCAAGCCATGGACAATAGAACAACCTAAGAGAGAGAAGTAGTGAAGAAATTGAATGAAAGAGTGAAACAGCAATATCGTCACCTGGGAGTTTCTGATCACGATGGCGTTAAATTGCCAGCTAACTCCCTTTGGGAGGGCACTTTTGGCGGTAGTAGGAGCCAACATGAGGAATAGTGTGACACTATTTCGCTTTCAAACGTGTAAAATAAACAAACACTCAAACACTGTTCACTTTCTGTATACTCTATGTAGTGTGATAATATCCTGTTTTCCTCGAAAACTTCCTTCATTCTTTTTTATATACTAACCATAACAGCAAACTTACTCTTTTAAAGTGGCCACTTTTATACAATTTATATCAGCGGAATTAATTCAAATCATTAGTATTATATTCTTTATATAATAATAATTGATCTTTTCAAGTTTATAGCATTATTTATTTATTATACAAGTATGTTTCCTGTTATCTGAGACTGCGCATTAGGCTAGCTTGTATTGGTTGTTTACAATATCAAATAACACCTCACAAATTAAATTAAAATAGATTTATGATTTTAACGATTGTCCAATAAATATCGAATCTCGCAAAATTTTCATTTCTGATGAACTAATGACGACAAAATTTGTTTAACTCGATAGTTTTATCCTACTAAATGGTCTGTAATGTATTACAGATATGGCTGTTGCTACAGGTTATAAATTTATATATTTTGGAGGAATGAAAACGTTTAACATAACAGTTATCTTAAAAAAATGCATAGGAATATTTATTTCAGTTAAAAGTAAAAATCAGATATAAAACATAACGCCCTATAATATCTTGCCGTCGTAGTTTTAATAGATACATTTTTTGCATTATAGCTGAAATTTGTAATAAACGTCAATTGTCTTTATATACTACTAATAACACTGCTTCTTCTTCTTTCCTAACTCCTTTGTACCGTTAGGCGTGGAGTAGCAGTCTCCACCCAGCCCTTCCAAATGTTTTGGTCCGCTGGTATCTTTTCATTTCTGTTTAGTTTTTCCCCTCTGCCTGCCTTAGACATTTTATATAGTCTTGGCACATTGATCTCGGCCTTATCTTACCTTAGTTTTGGCCCATACCGATGGGTATGACATCCAATAACTTCTTCTCTTTCCTGTCTTCATCCATGCGGCATACATGTGAAACCATTTTAGCTGCCGAACTTCTAGGATATGGACATTGATGTCATTCCTATGTCCTCTCTTACCCGTGTATTTCAGATCCAATACCTGCTCGTTTTACCCATGATCTTTCTCAAGAACATCATTTCAGAAGTTACTAATACCCATCATAATCAAATGGCATTTTATACGTTATCTAACGTCGGTGTCCCCGGAACGTACACATCAATTTTCCCCTAAATACATGTTAAATAAGAGTCAATAAGAGTAGTAAGTAACATTTAGTATAAAAAAATCGTTGGAGAATTATCGAGGAAATGGATATTCAGTAATTTTTTTTTCCTACGCTGAGAATCCGGCTATTCAGCCTTCTCCTACGAAGACTTCAGAAGACTCCCACGCGGAGATTCAGGATTCGAATCTAGCATGCTGCTCTCAGATTTTCTCTTTAGGGTCCTCTACAGCTCGTAGTAGGAGCTCCTAATGTATCGGAATATTCAAAGAAAGTGGATATTTCCATCATTCAGTTTTCTCAAATTCCGAACAACAGTAGAAATATTATTTAGTTATTTTTAACTCTGTAGTTGATGCTGATACTTACTTTTTTATGGTACGACAACACCTCTTAACATTAGACCATTGCCGGAGTATTCATATAACGTTCGGGCAGTTGTCTTCACACCTTACTGCCTATCACATCGGCCTCTAGATTCCTAGGACGAGAAGCTGCCTGTGAATAGATTAGTGGTGTTGATTTAATAAAATATAAAAAAAGGATTCCTTCATCGTAGGGTGAGATAATAATAAATATTATTAAATGAAGTATTTCTCTTAATTCCAACGCCTCTGCTATTCAAACCCTATGCTATCCAAAGCCACACTGGGTCCATATAGCTATCCCAAAATTATGGTACTAACAATAAGTTGAATTTAAATTTACCGCTTATTTGTAGACCTCCACCTTCACCTCCTACGAGCGGCCACTGCTGCTTAGGTTAGAGAATTAATTACCAATTAAGTCAAATTTTCCAAATGAATGTAATAAATCAATATTTATTAAATGACAATTTTTTAAATTATTATTATCACCTGGAGTGAATGAGGATCTTATCAAGTTATACAACAAATTCGGTGAAAAAGTACTTCGTCTCTGACATTTTGTGAATAATCTGTTTTATTTTTATTTTTACATATGTACGACTGAAGAAATATTTTAATCCATGTTAATAGCTTAGTTATAATCTTAGATTTACATTTCTTGAATTTTATTTATTACATATTATATGATTTGTCAAAACTCCATATAATATTGCATTGTTTTTTGATAAGCAGAATGCAATGCTACATTACTTTATTATTACTTTTATTTCATATTAATAGATACAAAACTTAGTATGTAGTATTTAAACTAATAAATTGTCATCTATCTATCTTTATTAATATTTCATTTGTAAATTTTCTTTTTATGTAATTTATTTAAGAATATTCACACAGCATCAAGATTAATCCAGACAAATTACTTTTATATGAAAACAATTACGCCAACTTTTTTCTTGCCTAGCGTTGATTATAGAATTCTTTGTGAAATGGTATTTTCACTGTTGGACCAGAACCATAATGTCTCCAAGTATTATCTTGACAAATTAAAGATAAAATGCTCCAAATCCCGTGATGAATATAGCTGTGATTTCCTCTTATCACTGTAGATAATTTAGTTTTCCTAAAAGTTGAGAAATTGTGTCACAAATTAATAAATGTGTTAAGCATGCCGATAACACTGTGACTACTGCAAAAGTTTCTGTTACAAAAAAAAAAAAAATTGTTTATATCGTTTGAAATTTATTGATTTTTTTTTTTGTTTCCATTTCGTCTATTAGAAACATTATCGTCTTATGAATAGCGGATCTTCAGCAATTGACTTAAATTATGATGATTTTGTTTAATATAAATCCACATTTTTTTTCCCCATTTATTTTTGTTAGAAATATTGATGTGGTTTATTTATTATTTATTATTTAATTGGACTAATAGCATAGTTGAACTTAAATAACTATTCTCCATTAAATGATTCTTCCAGTTGATTCCTAGAAGCACCTCCAAATGTTAAGATTAGTTTTTCCTTGGGAGGGAAGAGAGGGGGGATATAGGGAACTGCGGCATCAAAAAAAATCTATTGTGCTTCCAGCTGGTGCTAAGATGAGATCATTCTAAAACTAAAGTAACCCACATATATTTCTGGAATACTTAAGAGAGGGTTCATCCTCTCCAAATTCCGTATGGCTGGATATGCTATCCAGGCTTTCAAATCTAGTTTGAATGACTGTGTTGCATTTCATCAAATAGCGTATTGGGTTGTCCACCAACTTTTGCAGGAGTAATGATGATAAGTTCAGCTTCTTCAAGTACCTCTGAGGCAAAACATTCAGCTAAACCATTTTTACTTTCAACAAGACGGCAATTGCCAGAGGAGTTTTTCTTTTTTTTAGAAAAAAAGAATTCTTTGTTGTTCTAAGCTTCGGAAATGTTGATATTTTTACTTTCTCTTACTCCCTCCCTAGTAAGAGGAAGTATTGTAATCATATCAAAATTTTCGATATCGAGTTTTCACCGGAAATACACGTTTTGAGGTCCCCTGAGTCCAAAAAAAGTGGTTTTTAGAAAATGGTCTATGTGTGTAAACGCATAGCTCACAAGCGAAAATTCCAAACTGGATATTCCGTTTAGGTATTACAATTTTTTTTTTTTTTTCACTTTTTTGTGATTTTCTCGAAAATGGTTCCAACGATTTTTTTTTAAACTTGCAATATCAATTATTACAGATAAATATTAAGAGATGTAATTTTTAATTGAAACATTTCTCTGGGAAAATTTATTTAAGGCGGTTTTTGGTGGTGGGGTGGGGTTAATTTTCCTATAAAATGCTATTTCCGCTTATTATACAATTCTAGCATTTAAATAATATTAATTAGATTTTTTAATCGAGAATCTTGGCGAGAAGAAGTTGTCCTAGCGAGAATGAGACTCGGTCACACCATGTTGACACACAGCCACATATTCCAAAAAGAACCTCAGCCGGTATGCAGCGCTTGCAATACGACATTAACGATCCCACATATTCTATTGAAAATATGTTCGAAATATGTAAACGCGTGGGGAAAGGTAAATTTGCCGACCAGTCTTACAGATGTATTAGGAGACAATGAGGACAATATCAGTAAGACTTTCGAATATCTTAGGGAGGTTCATCTATTTCATTTGTTGTGAAACTAGCTGTACATATGTATGTATTTAGTTGTTTGTTGGTGTCTTGTGCATAGGTATTTATTTGATAAGTGATATGAGGGAGTAGAGGAATATGATTAGACATAGATTGTGGGTTTGCTGTAGTAGAAATTGTTAGACTGGTGGGTATGGATATGAATCCCGGATGAGTCCTTACAAATTAGAAACAGGTGCAAAGGACCATAGCTGTTGTGCACCTTAAAAAAAAACAGAAAAAAAAAATAGATTTGAATATGTTATTTAAAAATTCGGATTTTGAAGACAATCAATCGGTTGATTAAAAATGCGTTTTTTACTGGATCGGTTTTTTTTTTAATTTTTCTGCGTTTTTCTCCATAAAAACTCTGTCGGATTTCTTTAAACTTGATATACTAAACGTAAGTATGAATACGGGGGGACCTGAGTCCAAAAAAAAGTGGTTTTTAGCAATTGGTTAGTGTGTGTGCCTGCCTGTATTTGTGTGTGTCTGTGTGTAGGTATGTGGGACAGCATATCTCAAAAACGCATATCTCGCAGAATGTACAAACTTTATATTTCATTAAAGTGCCACTAGCAGACCTGAAAATAAGCTTTTAGTAAAATCGTTCAATGGAAAGTGCAACTTTAATCATTTTTTTTTTTGCAGTTTTTGTGATTTTTCTATTACCAATGCTTCTTTAAACTTTGCATATCGGGTAAACATACAAAGACTTAAAACTTTTATTTCTTCGGAAAAATTCATTTAAGGCCCCAACAGCAGCATTACACGTACCACACACTAGTAATTCCACCAACGTAACGAATACACGCAGATCTCTTAAACACATCCACTCTCTCTCTCCCAAAAAATAAACTAATCCCTCAAAAAATATATCCCCAATCTGACCGGGGGGGTTCACCACCCACTAATAAACTTGCTAAACTATACACCAAACTAAAATACCCTATCACTAAACTCAACAAAGCCTACATAGTATACAACATCAAATGCACTACACCGCATTGCAATGCCACGTATTTAGGAGAGAGAGCTCACAATACATACAGAAAATACTAAAACAACATAAATATGACACCACTTTCAAAAAAAATTGCACAGCCCTTTCCAAGCATGCATTATCCTTTGACCTGCAAAACCCATCCATTTTAGTAACACAACCTAATCACACAAAATGCTTCCTAGCTGAATCAATACATATCCACCGACAATCCAATCCCATAAGCCACAAAAGAGGCAAAGGAATCGTTTCATCTCTCTCTACAACAACATAGACATTCCTTAAAGTAGACATATTTTCATCCACCCAGCCCTGAGCGGCACCATCCTACATATTTTCCTCCTTTATATCTATTGAACTATTCCCAATAATCCTATGCATATTCCAATAACCTTTAAATTTTAATTTAATTTAATTAAAAAAAAAAAAATACATACATATACACATACATATACATATTTATTAAATTTGTCCTACATCTTAGCCTCTTCACTACCAACAATTCCTAACGGTACTTCCCTCCCGCCACTCAATGTTATTTTCCTTCTCAACATTTCACTGGCAGTACACTCATAACTACAGACATAATCAAAGATGTGACAAGACTTCCAAACTTCTCTTACATTAAGGTCTGTAACTTTGCTACAAATTTTTTCCAAATTATGTATCTGTGTAATTACCTTGGTATTTTGTTTAGTTATTTTACTACTACTACTTTTTATTTTATGGTTCTATTGTTTTATTTCTATTGTTCTGTTGTATACTAGCTATATTCTTATTTGTATATTTTTTCTATATAGATTGCCCCTGAAGAAGGTAAACAATGTTTGCCGAAACGTCGGATTTGAAATAAAAAACACTAAAAAAATTTTTTAGTGTTTATCTTGGAAACTTTTAGGCCGATAAACCAACGACTAGATACGTCTAATCACTTCTACCGGCCAACAATTGCTACAATTTGATACTTTAGTTTTATTTATTTAAGTATTTATACATAATCTGAACAGGCCGGAGTTTTCTTTTCTTTCCAACTTATTTAAATTCCTTTTATTTGTTTAAACCCTTAGTGACATCGTTAAAGTTTAAATTGCATGGATTCGCATTTGTTTTTCGATACAATTAATGAAACTGGTTAAAATAAAATTTGTACGAAAGGAAGAATTTGGAATCATACAAAATTTGAGTTTTCATCGGAAAATTAACCATATCTCATGAACGGAAAGTAGCAGAAATGTTTAAACTTGATATTTCATTTAATTGCTATTTAAAGAACTCAACAGTAAGATTTTACTCAAAAATAATGAAGCGATTATATCACTTTGTAGAATGTCTTTTTTAGTTTCTTGCGATGAGGATCGCAAGATCATTTTCATCCTTCTCATAAGGTTCCAACGATTTTCTTTACATTTTTACGTGACTTTTATTTGAAATATTTTTCCGAAACACTCAGCAGGAAGGTTGATGGTAAGCTTCTTAAAAGTTCAATTGCCGTATACTATACGGTTCTATTATCTATATAATTTTGATAAGAATTAAAATTGGTTGCTAAAATTCTGGGTTTGAAACAAACCGGCTGACTGGAAGTGGTACTTTATTGAACTTTTCCATTTTTTCAGTTTTCTATAATTGTTTGCGATTCCGTGATAGACTTCAAAGAGGAAATATTAAACATAGTACCAAAGTATACCTACAGAGATACCGACCTGTCTTCAATTTTGTTTGAAACTCGATTAAAATATAAAATATATTTAAACAATTATATGTTTGAAGAAAATTTGTATGTATGTAATTTGTATGAAAATTATATGTTTTCAATTATAATTATTTACATTTGAATACAACTATTTATATTTATTTAAGTTGTGTGGGTATTGCACACCAATTTTAATTTTTTCTTCAATTGTCAAAGTTAAGAATTCCTGAAGGAAACTTTGAGTGTGTGTATGTCTGAGTCTGGGCATTTGATTGTGAGAAATTTTAAAAAATCGATGATAGTTACTGTTTTCTGGCGAACTTCCCAATGCTTTATCGCCAATTTACGAATATTAGCATTGTCATTTTTATTTGAGGTTGAGTCTGATTATTTATTTCGATCTTAATTTACCTGCAAATATTTTCATTAATACAATATTACTCTCGGCTAGAAGAAGTCAAGAGAAACTGGAATGAATAAAACGAATGGATCCATTGGATATGTCAAAATGACGGAATTTATATCAATTTCTGGACGCCATCACATTTATCATCTGCTGCTACACCTAATTAAAAGATAAGTTATGATTAAACATGGTGGAGCAAACTGACAAATGTTAGGTTGTTAGTAACTTTATTAACGTTGGCCAATTATGCTAGTTAAATTAAACATAACCATGACTTTAGTGATGGTTGTTAGATGGTAGCCTTAACTTAACATTAGTACTGGGGTCCGGCTAGAAAGTTGCTTCCACTGTTTTACAACACTCCCACACGTACACACACACTTCAGTACACACACACTTCACTGTGGGCGTTCATGGAGTAAGCAGCGCAGTAAACCCTAAGGTTGTCCCAGGACAATCGGCCGCAGCCCGAGGTAGCAATTCAATTAGGTTATCCTCAAGAGAGGAATGAGAAATTGTACCAGACTACCAGTTACCCTTTTCCTTCATTCACCTTAAGCTGCTACTCCCTTATTCTCTCTGCTTAATAACTTCTGCCATTCCTTAATACATCTTCCTTTTGTACCTAACCTTCACTGCACTTGTCCCGCCATTCTATTAAAAACTGAAAGGACATTTTCTACATATTCATCTCCTAGAAAATCCTTTACTATCTGCTATAATTAATGAAACAATGCTATACTTTTCTGTGCACAATAAGTACTATATCTTATAATATGATTTTTCTCATACCATGAAATCACGAATTCATGATTTTTTTATCCTTTTCAAGCATCGAAGTTACCAGAAATAAAAGTAAAAATGAGAAAAATATTTATTCTTGACCTGTTAGTTATGATAAACATTGGGGCCAAGGGTGTACTGGTACCTTTTAGGTTCCATTTCCCCCAGAGCGAATAGTTACTGCTTCACCTTCTATTCTTAAGAACCTCAGAGCACAGTATTAAGTCACACTGCAACCTGGACGAAATAACCATGCTGTAAACTAAACTCGGCTAATCTACACAAGGATATCAATAACTATCCCCAGGGGCTATGGACTAGAAAACGTATCCGCTGTTCATCGAAAATAGTGTCCCCGGGGAAAGCCTTGGAGATATGCCTTTCCAGAGTTTCATCTTTCCATGCTTGCTCTCATTGCCCGTACTGGGGAGAGTACACTGCCGACGTGACCAACTGTGCGAGGGAGTGAGAGAGACAGAAAATGTTATTGTTGTAAGAATTTTATTTAAACAAAACAACTAATTATTTATAACTAATATCTTTTTCGAAAGAGAAAACAGAAAAAATTCTTGCTTTTGTATTTGCACTTTTGTTTTTTTTAATATTTTAGCATTTGTATTTGTTTATTTTTAAAATATTTACTTTCTGTCCGTTACACATACGCTCATTGATAACTCGTAAAAGAAAAACTAGAGCCAAATGGCAAAGAACAAGGTACTACCCTTCTGACAAGAGACTATTCAACCAACTAACTCGACAACTAAAAAAAGAAATTTATGACAATTACAATATCAATTACACAGAGTATACGAAAACACTAACTAACAAGGACAGTACTTTATGGACTGCCACGAAAAAATAGTACAATATAAACACACTTCCTCTCCTCTTCGTCAGGAAAATGGTTTATGGACCAGATCTGATGAGGAAAAAGCTAGCTTTTTTGCCTCACATCTGGCTTCAGTATTAACTCCTCAGTATCAAATTTTAAGGACAATGTAATACGTTAAAGAGATACGTTTAAATTTATGCAGTTAACATACCACGTTTAAAGAAAACCATTGTAGCCGTTTTCAAGAAAAAAAAACAACAAAAAATTCCGAAATCTATTCTGAAAGTAAAACTTCCGGTCAATCGATTTTCTTAAAATTTGGATTTCTACGAAAGCTTCTAATGTATATTAATATAATTAGATGGTGAAACCATACGTTATAGTGTAGTCAGCGCCCGCTCTTGTGGCTACGCCACCCCGGACAAAAAGACAAATTACCGCCCCTTAAGAATATATATATATATTAAGGCAAGTCTATGCATGTTCAAACACAAGCTGAAGCAGGACGCTGCTTGCGTCCTAATGCTATTCTGTTGAGAGAAGTATACGCAGGTTCAAACAAATTCAAGCATCGTACTTTACATATTATGCGTTAATTTTTTAATAATAGTGCAAATATTTTCAACTTTTAGACATAAACAGTATAAATATGCTACGCACTGTAAATTTTGAGCAAAGAAAAAAGTCGGTATGTGAAATTTTCTATTAATTGAGTATTTAACACTTCAATATTTTTCTCACACTTACAGCCAAAATGACTCCTTAAATTTTGGCGCCACGGCCGAATGTCCGCGTTGCGCGCCCTTAGAGCGGGCGCTGCTGTAGTGGTGCTTTAGAGGAAAGCTTAACGCTACTGCTCCCCCTCCTCGAAAACTCCAAAAAACCAATTTTTCAGAGAAAATGTTTCAAGTAAAAGTGATAGGTATTTATGTGGCAGATAGGATAAAAGAAAATCGTGGCTCCATTTTTGAGAAAATCGTGAAAAACTGAAAAAAAAAATGCATACTTCCGGTTGATGCGATGTTAAACGAAATACCAAATGTGAGCGCACTGCGATTTTTCGTTTTTGAGATATTCTGTTAAAACACACACACAAATACCAACGACCATTCGCTGAAAACATTTTTCGTGCTCAGGGGATCTCAAAAGATTATTTGAGAATTTGGAACAATGCAGAAACTGAAAGACCATTAATTATTAATATCAAATAGTTGAATTGTTCAAAATAATTTTCACATCAAATACAACCAATAGTAACATTAAACAAGTAATAATAATCGAGATTAATTGAAATAAATTGTATTTAAAGTCAATTTGAAAGTTACTTGCACATAATTAGTCAATTTAATCAACTTTGACCACGAGACAAAACATTTTTTACTTTCTCTTAATCCTAGTAAGGGAAGTATTGTAATCGTGTCAAATTTTCGATATCGAGTTTTCACCGGAAATATCCGGCTTGTGGTCCCCTGTGTCCAAAAAAGTGGTTTTTAGCAAATGGTCTGTGTGTATGTCTCTGTGTGTGTTGTGTGTGTGTGTGTGTGTGGGTCTGTGAATAGCATAGCTCAAAAACGAAAAACCGTAGAAAGTTGAAACTTGATATTACGTTTAGGTATCACTATGGGAACTGACGGTGCGTTATCTGTACCACTTTACTAGTTTTTTTTTTTTTACGTTTTTGCGATTTTCTCAAAAATTGCTCCGACGATTTTCTTAAAACATTGCATATAAACTAAACATGCAAAGATCTACATCTTTTATATAACATTTCTCTGGGAAAATTCATTTAAGGGTACTTTTAGGGGAGGGGTGGGATTACAGCTTCCTCTAAAGTGGTCTCATAGTTGATTATACAATTCTATCATCCAAACAAAATTAATTAGAAATAAGTAGATGGCCAAAATTCCAAGTTTTAAGAAAATTAGTAAGCCGGAAGTGCGCATTTACTGAAAAGTTTTGTCAGCTTTCGACGAATTTCGTTAGGTTTGGTACACAAACTATATATATAATTTGTCAATTATAATGTTGAGAATAGGAGTAAGAGAAAGTTGTGTGAGTGTTTCACACCAGATTTTTTTTCTTATTGAAAATGACGTTATTAACCTAACCTCCTTCTTACAACCATCACCACACACTAACCCTTCCATGCTCATTGTATCTTTCAATAATTGCCAGAGGGTTGTGCTGCACCCTGTGGTCAGACTAGAAAATTAGTCTTCACATATATTTCCGGTGAAAACTCAGTTTCGAAAATTTGACACGATTGCAATACTTCCTCTTGTTAGAGGAAGAGAGTAAGAGAATGTAAAAACTTGCAATTATAAGAATTATTGATGTTGCATTATTAAAGTCGGTAGCACTTTCATACCATATAGTAGGAGCGTTTTCAAAAAAACAAGAAATTCTTTTTTCTCACTCTTCTGATATTGAGGAATGAAATATATTATGCTAATTTCCGCTATAAGGTTCTGCCTTTATAACATTTATCCAAAAACTACAGTCATATATATAAAAGCTTTTTTTCTTTTTATAGATCTGAAAGATGTACAGTGCTCCCCCGAGCCTACCGATCTCGTCTCTTTACAGACAACATCTCCAGTCAGTGAGCTATAGAGAGGCTCCCCAGGAAGAGAAAATCAGGAATAATAGTGCTGGACTCGAATTCAGCTACCACTAACTTAATCTAGTCTATTATTATGTTTCCTTAGTTTCTCTAAGAAATATAAATTAAAAGTCATAAAAATATGTGCAACACTCACCAATCTCAGCTATAAATATTAACTTCATTTTCTAAATGGAGACGTTTTGACGGCATTTATCAACATTACGTATCTGCTATTGTTTCGTTCCTACAAAATTTATGCCAACTGTTTTTCCAGAGATATTAAAGAAGATAGCAGAATTAAGTAAAAAGATTCAAATACTATAATAAAACAAAATCTGAAACAACAAAAACTGTAAACTGTAACGACAATAATTGTTCAGCAAGCATTGAAAGGAATTTCCTCTTTCAAAGAAGGATAAATGAAATCCAAATGAAAAGACTAAATTTATAAATTATAGAAAAAAGTTAATTACTGTATAAAAAATGATGTTGAAAAACGGGGAGCTGTATAATTGGTGTGATATTTTCTTGAATTCTTAATTACTAAAATCTAAATCAGTAATATAACAAGATAAACAATTCTCAAAATAGAAAATAATCCCATTCACTTCTGTGCAATCAAAACAAAATTAAAATATTTCTGTTTTTTTTTTTTTTTACAATGTTTTACTATAAATAATAATTAATACCTTTTTTATCTTTAATGAAAAATATCAATGGCTGTCAGTAATGAATTAAATATCTGGCATATTCGGTCAGACAAGTGATAAATTTCAATGGATTTGAATATCACCATGTCTCTCTATTCTCTAGTACTCTATTATTGCAACATTCCTTTGCTCTCTGTTAACAATATATAACATATATTACACCAAATCAAAGACTTAACTTTGAATCTATCCACATTTCTACATTGAAATGAATAATCTTGTAATAGACACAACAACCACTTCAAACTAATTTCTCTAAATTAAATAATTTTCAAAAAAAACAAAAAAAAAACTAATAAATCTGAAAATAGGACTGCTGAGATTTGCAGAAAAATCAATCTTAAACCGTTTCCTATACACTCACAAAAATAAATGCATTATTGTTTCTCTCTTTAATTTCATTATTATTAAGGGCCCCCACACACTGGAGTTCATACGCGCCCCCAGAAACCTATTGTATTCTCAAAAATACCTTCAAAACCCGGACATTGTTTTAAATAAAATAAAAAAATAAAAATAAAAAATTACTGATTAAGTAAAGCCCAAAAATGTCTTTACCCAAAGCTTTAAAATATGGTTTTCTGAAAAAAATAATAATAGATTAATATAGTGTAGTTTGTAATCGGTGTAATCGAAGTTTAAGTAAAATGGCGCCATTTTCATGAAAATAGCTGTAAGTAAATTAAATTCATTTAGTAAAATCTAAAATAATGGAAAAACCCCATTAATAATCGCACAATCGGTTTATGGATTTTTACTTTATCTTGCTCCTTAATATTGTCAAAATTGAGATTTCCAAATTGAATTTTGTTTATTTTTTTGGCCAATGATCTGTATGTAGTATTCGTGTGGCTTTCCCAATAGTACCCAACCGGAGGAGAAATATTTTCATGTATTAAATAAATAAATAAATTAAAAAAAAAAGTCAAATATGTAACCAATGAACAGGTGATGATTATCAAAAACAATGCCAGACCAGATAAGTGAAACTATTGTAAGGAAATGAAACACTGTTTTGAAGTGTTTAAACATTTTTAAATTAGGTGATATATGTAGTTGGTTTAGTTACTATATAATTGTACATAAAAATATTGTAATACTGCTCACCAAAGATCAGAAAGTGCTGGCCAATCCTCGGGGAGGGGATTTTATTAAAAAATTTAATTAAAAAATTACATATATGTAGATATATAAATATACATGTTTATTATATTTGTCCTACTTCTTAGTCCCTTCACTCCAACAATTCCTAACGGTACTTCTCCCCCCACCACTTCCCCTGGTGTTCCTTCTCAACTTTTCACTGGTAGTACACTCATAACCACAGTAATAATTGAACATGTAGTGATAGGGCATACAAATTTTCCATTACAATTTTTTTTTTTATTGTTCTATCGCCATATTTTTTGTTTTTGTTTTTGTTCTGTTAATGCAAGCTAGAATTTTATGTATATTTTTTCCTTTATAGATAGCCCCTGAAGAAGACAAACAATGTTTGTCGAAACGTCGGGTTACTAATAAAAAAACACTTAAAACATTTTTTGGTGTTTTCTTATGATACCCTCTGGCCGATCAGCTAGCCAACAGATACTGCTGGTGATTGTTAATTAATAAAATCATCTGTAATCTACCATGCGGATTGTTAAGGACAATTAAATGTTCAGTAAACAGTACAAGTTTGAAGATAATTTGCCAATCACAATTGTTTTAATTGCATTAGAGAATCCGTGGGAATTTTTAATAAGAATTTTTTTTCTTTACCTTCACTTACTGTTGGAACTCGAGGTATCTTACTTTAACTGAATATCTTCGGAGATACATGTTTTAAGGTCTCCTGAATAAGGAAAAAGATTTTTTTTTTTTTTAATCTGAAAATCCGCCCAAACATGTTCTACTTTATTGTCTCTTCTCGACGCAAAAAAAGTCCAGATAAATAAGGAACACGATAATTAAAGGTGATCCATGGCCTCTTAATAAATTTTGTGATCTGCTTCGTCCTAGCTATAAGGACTTCTATCATTTTGTTAATTCAATTGACATTGATTTTCTTGTTATGTAATATATTTGTCTATATTTTTCTCTTTTTGCTTTAATATTTTTTAAAATATTAATCGGTTTTAAAATTGTTATGTATTTTTATCTTTATTTGTATTAGTGTAAGGGGGAGCGGGTGGCACAAACAGAAATTACTAGCAACTATAATTTAAAATTTATTATCACAATATGTACTTACAACTGAAAAAGAAAACTAAGGTTTATATTCTCCTTTAATTGAAAGAATCATAATAATAAAAATAACATGGACTTTATTAACGCAAAAATCTATTTATATCTAACAAAAATCGGTACTTATAATTTGCTCTAAATTATATAGAAATCTAATAAAAATAACATGGAATTTATGACCGCTAAATTTACTTAATACAAGTGACACAAAAAAAAATCAGTACTTATCATTTAATATAAATTATATGAATCAAATAAAAATAAAATATACTTAAAATTCGTTGTCAACCAATTTACTTGTAAGCCACCCCAATACCGGCAAAAAAATCACAAGTTCAGGTACTGTATCGCCAAGCATACCGCGGTTTTTCTTTGCTTTATCTCTCATGCTGCTCACAGTCGAACACACTCACATGGTACACTTTTGGGTTGTCTTACTCAGATACTGACACAAATTCAGGGAACAAACGGACGATTGTCATCCCCTCCCCGAGGATTGGCCAGCACTTTCTGATCTTTGGTGAGCATTATTACAATATTTTTATGTACAATTATATAGTAACTAAACCAACTACATATATCCCCTAATTTAAAAATGTTTAAACACTTCAAAACCGTGTTTCATTTCCTTACAATAGTTTCACTTATCTGGTCTGGCATTGTTTTTGATAATCATCACCTGTTCATTGGTTACATATTTGACTTTTTTTTTTAATTTATTTATTTATTTAATACATGAAAATATTTCTCCTCCGGTTGGGTACTATTGGGAAAGCCACACGAATACTACATACAGATCATTGGCCAAAAAAATAAACAAAATTCAATTTGGAAATCTCAATTTTGACAATATTAAGGAGCAAGATAAAGTAAAAATCCATAAACCGATTGTGCGATTATTAATGGGGTTTTTCCATTATTTTAGATTTTACTAAATGAATTTAATTTACTTACAGCTATTTTCATGAAAATGGCGCCATTTTACTTAAACTTCGATTACACCGATTACAAACTACACTATATTAATCTATTATTATTTTTTTCAGAAAACCATATTTTAAAGCTTTGGGTAAAGACATTTTTGGGCTTTACTTAATCAGTAATTTTTTATTTTTATTTTTTTATTTTATTTAAAACAATGTCCGGGTTTTGAAGGTATTTTTGAGAATACAATAGGTTTCTGGGGGCGCGTATGAACTCCAGTGTGTGGGGGCCCTTAATAATAATGAAATTAAAGAGAGAAACAATAATGCATTTATTTTTGTGAGTGTATAGGAAACGGTTTAAGATTGATTTTTCTGCAAATCTCAGCAGTCCTATTTTCAGATTTATTAGTTTTTTTTTTGTTTTTTTTGAAAATTATTTAATTTAGAGAAATTAGTTTGAAGTGGTTGTTGTGTCTATTACAAGATTATTCATTTCAATGTAGAAATGTGGATAGATTCAAAGTTAAGTCTTTGATTTGGTGTAATATATGTTATATATTGTTAACAGAGAGCAAAGGAATGTTGCAATAATAGAGTACTAGAGAATAGAGAGACATGGTGATATTCAAATCCATTGAAATTTATCACTTGTCTGACCGAATATGCCAGATATTTAATTCATTACTGACAGCCATTGATATTTTTCATTAAAGATAAAAAAGGTATTAATTATTATTTATAGTAAAACATTGTAAAAAAAAAAAAAAACAGAAATATTTTAATTTTGTTTTGATTGCACAGAAGTGAATGGGATTATTTTCTATTTTGAGAATTGTTTATCTTGTTATATTACTGATTTAGATTTTAGTAATTAAGAATTCAAGAAAATATCACACCAATTATACAGCTCCCCGTTTTTCAACATCATTTTTTATACAGTAATTAACTTTTTTCTATAATTTATAAATTTAGTCTTTTCATTTGGATTTCATTTATCCTTCTTTGAAAGAGGAAATTCCTTTCAATGCTTGCTGAACAATTATTGTCGTTACAGTTTACAGTTTTTGTTGTTTCAGATTTTGTTTTATTATAGTATTTGAATCTTTTTACTTAATTCTGCTATCTTCTTTAATATCTCTGGAAAAACAGTTGGCATAAATTTTGTAGGAACGAAACAATAGCAGATACGTAATGTTGATAAATGCCGTCAAAACGTCTCCATTTAGAAAATGAAGTTAATATTTATAGCTGAGATTGGTGAGTGTTGCACATATTTTTATGACTTTTAATTTATATTTCTTAGAGAAACTAAGGAAACATAATAATAGACTAGATTAAGTTAGTGGTAGCTGAATTCGAGTCCAGCACTATTATTCCTGATTTTCTCTTCCTGGGGAGCCTCTCTATAGCTCACTGACTGGAGATGTTGTCTGTAAAGAGACGAGATCGGTAGGCTCGGGGGAGCACTGTACATCTTTCAGATCTATAAAAAGAAAAAAAGCTTTTATATATATGACTGTAGTTTTTGGATAAATGTTATAAAGGCAGAACCTTATAGCGGAAATTAGCATAATATATTTCATTCCTCAATATCAGAAGAGTGAGAAAAAAGAATTTCTTGTTTTTTTGAAAACGCTCCTACTATATGGTATGAAAGTGCTACCGACTTTAATAATGCAACATCAATAATTCTTATAATTGCAAGTTTTTACATTCTCTTACTCTCTTCCTCTAACAAGAGGAAGTATTGCAATCGTGTCAAATTTTCGAAACTGAGTTTTCACCGGAAATATATGTGAAGACTAATTTTCTAGTCTGACCACAGGGTGCAGCACAACCCTCTGGCAATTATTGAAAGATACAATGAGCATGGAAGGGCTAGAGTGTGGTGATGGTTGTAAGAAGGAGGTTTTAGGTTAATAACGTCATTTTCAATAAGAAAAAAAATCTGGTGTGAAACACTCACACAACTTTCTCTTACTCCTATTCTCAACATTATAATTGACAAATGATATAGTTTGTGTACCAAACATAACGAAATTCGTCGAAAACTGACAAAACTTTTCAGTAAATGCGCACTTCCGGCTTACTAATTTTCTTAAAACTAGGAATTTTGGCCATCTATTTATTTCTAATTAATTTTGTTTGGATGATAGAATTGTATAATCAACTATGATACCACTTTAGAGGAAGCTGTAATCCCACCCCTCCCCTAAAAGTACCGTTAAATGAATTTTCCCAGAGAAATGTTATTAATAAAAGATGTAGATCTTTGCATGTTTAGTTTATATGCAATGTTTTAAGAAAATCGTCGGAGCAATTTTTAAGAAAATCGCAAAAACGTAAAAAAAAAAAAAACAAGTAAAGTGGTACAGATAACGCACCGTCAGTTCCCATAGTGATACCTAAACGTAATATCAAGTTTCAACTTTCTACGGTTTTTCGTTTTTGAGCTATGCTATTCACAGACCCACACACACACACACACACAACACACACAGAGACATACACACAGACCATTTGCTAAAAACCACTTTTTTGGACACAGGGGACCACAAGCCGGATATTTCCGGTGAAAACTCGATATCGAAAATTTGACACGATTACAATACTTCCCTTACTAGGATTAAGAGAAAGTAAAAAATGTTTTGTCTCGTGGTCAAAGTTGATTAAATTGACTAATTATGTGCAAGTAACTTTCAAATTGACTTTAAATACAATTTATTTCAATTAATCTCGATTATTATTACTTGTTTAATGTTACTATTGGTTGTATTTGATGTGAAAATTATTTTGAACAATTCAACTATTTGATATTAATAATTAATGGTCTTTCAGTTTCTGCATTGTTCCAAATTCTCAAATAATCTTTTGAGATCCCCTGAGCACGAAAAATGTTTTCAGCGAATGGTCGTTGGTATTTGTGTGTGTGTTTTAACAGAATATCTCAAAAACGAAAAATCGCAGTGCGCACACATTTGGTATTTCGTTTAACATCGCATCAACCGGAAGTATGCATTTTTTTTTTTCAGTTTTTCACGATTTTCTCAAAAATGGAGCCACGATTTTCTTTTATCCTATCTGCCACATAAATACCTATCACTTTTAATTGAAACATTTCCCTGAAAAATTGGTTTTTTGGAGTTTTCGAGGAGGGGGAGCAGTAGCGTTAAGCTTTCCTCTAAAGCACCACTACAGCAGCGCCCGCTCTAAGGGCGCGCAACGCGGACATTCGGCCGTGGCGCCAAAATTTAAGGAGTCATTTTGGCTGTAAGTGTGAGAAAAATATTGAAGTGTTAAATACTCAATTAATAGAAAATTTCACATACCGACTTTTTTCTTTGCTCAAAATTTACAGTGCGTAGCATATTTATACTGTTTATGTCTAAAAGTTGAAAATATTTGCACTATTATTAAAAAATTAACGCATAATATGTAAAGTACGATGCTTGAATTTGTTTGAACCTGCGTATACTTCTCTCAACAGAATAGCATTAGGACGCAAGCAGCGTCCTGCTTCAGCTTGTGTTTGAACATGCATAGACTTGCCTTAATATATATATATATTCTTAAGGGGCGGTAATTTGTCTTTTTGTCCGGGGTGGCGTAGCCACAAGAGCGGGCGCTGACTACACTATAACGTATGGTTTCACCATCTAATTATATTAATATACATTAGAAGCTTTCGTAGAAATCCAAATTTTAAGAAAATCGATTGACCGGAAGTTTTACTTTCAGAATAGATTTCGGAATTTTTTGTTGTTTTTTTTTCTTGAAAACGGCTACAATGGTTTTCTTTAAACGTGGTATGTTAACTGCATAAATTTAAACGTATCTCTTTAACGTATTACATTGTCCTTAAAATTTGATACTGAGGAGTTAATACTGAAGCCAGATGTGAGGCAAACAAGCTAGCTTTTTCCTCATCAGATCTGGTCCATAAACCATTTTCCTGACGAAGAGGAGAGGAAGTGTGTTTATATTGTAGTATTTTTTCGTCGCAGTCCATAAAGTACTATCCTTGTTAGTTAGTGTTTTCTTATACTCTGCGTAATTATTATTATAATAGTCATAAATTTCTTTTTTTATTTGTCGAGTTAGTTGGTTGAATAGTCTCTTGTCAGAAGGGTAGTACCTTGTTCTTTGCCATTTGGCTCTAGTTTGTCTTTTACGAGTTATTAATGAGCGTATGTGTAACGGACAGAAAGTAAATATTTTAAAAATAAACAAATACAAATACAAATGCTAAAATATTAAAAAAAACAAAAGTGCAAATACAAAAGCAAGAAATTTTTCTGTTTTCTCTTTCTAAAAAGATATTAGTTATAAATAATTATTTGATTTGTTTAAACAAAATTCTTACAACAATAGCATTTTCTGTCTCTCTCACTCCCTCGCACAGTTGGTCACGTCGGCAGTGTACTAACCCCAGGACGGGCAATGAGAGAAAGCATGGAAAGATGAAACTACTGGAAAGGCATATCTCCAAGGCTTTCCCCGGGCACACTATTTTCGATGAACAGCGGATACGTTTTCTAGTCCATAGCCCCTGGGGATAGTTATTGACATCCTTGTGTAGATTAGCCGAGTTTAGTTTACAACAGGGTTATTTCAAGTAGGTTGCAGTGTGACTTAATACTGAGCTCTGAGGTTCTTAAAGAACAGAAGGTGAAGCAGTAATTATTCTCTCTGGGGGAAAGAGGAACCTAAAAGGTACCAGTACACCCTTGGCCCCAATGTTTATCATAACTAACAGGCCAAGAGTAAATATTTTTCTCGTTTTTATTTTTATTTCTGGTATCTTCGATGCTTGAAAAGGATAAAAAAATCATGAATTCGTGATTTTATGGTATGAGAAAAATCATACTATAAGATATAGTACTTATTGTGCAAAGAAAAGATTAGCATTGTTTCATTAATTATAGCAGATAGTAAAGGATTTTCTAGGAGATGAATATGTAGAAAATGTCCTTTCAGTTTTGAATAGAATGGCGGGACAAGTGCAGTGAAGGTTAGGTACAAAAGGAAGATGTATTAAGGAATGGCAGAAGTTATTAAGCAGAGAGAATAAGGGAGTAGCAGCTTAAGGTGAATGAAGGAAAAGGGTAACTGGTAGTCTGGTACAATTTCTCATTCCTCTCTTGAGGATAACCTAATTGAATTTCTACCTCGGGCTGCGACCGATTGTCCTGGGACAACCTTAGGGTTTACTGCGCTGCTTACTCCATGAACGCCCACAGTGAAGTGTGTGTGTACGTGTGGGAGTGTTGTATAACAGTGGTAGCAACTTTCTAGCCGGACCCCAGTACTAATGCTAACTTAAGGCTACCATCTAACAACCATCACTAAAGTCATGGTTTTGTTTAATTTAACTAGCATAATTGGCCAACGTTAATAAAGTTACTAACAACGTAACATTTGTCAGTTTGCTCCACCATGTTTAATCATAACTTATCTTTTAATTAGGTGTAGCAGCAGATGATAAATCTGATGGCGTCCAGAAATTGATATAAATTCCGTCATTTTGACATATCCAATGGATCCATTCGTTTTATTCATTCCAGTTTCTCTTGACTTCTTCTAGCCGAGAGTAATATTGTATTAATGAGAATATTTGCAGGTAAATTAAGTTCGAAATAAATAATCAGACTCAACCTCAAATAAAAATGGCAATGCTAATATTCCTAAATTGGCGATAAAGCATTGGGAAGTTCGCCAGAAAACAGTAACTATCATCGATTTTTTAAATTTCTCACAATCAAATGCCCACACTCAGACATACACACACTCAAAGTTTCCTTCAGGAATTCTTAACTTTGACAATTGAAGAAAAAATTAAAATTGGTGTGCAATACTCACACAACTTAAATAAATATAAATAGTTGTATTCAAATGTAAATAATTATAATTGAAAACATATAATTTTCATACAAATTACATACATACAAATTTTCTTCAAACATATAATTGTTTAAATATATTTTATATTTTAATCGAGTTTCAAACAAAATTGACGACAGGTCGGTGTCTCTGTAGGTATACTTTGGTACTATGTTTAATATTTCCTCTTTGGAGTCTTTCACGGAATCGCAAACAATTATAGAAAACTGAAAAAATGGAAGAGTTCAATAAAGTACCACTTCCAGTCAGCCGGTTTGTTTCAAACCCAGAATTTTAGCAACCAATTTTAATTCTTATCAAAATTATATAGATAATAAAACCGTATAGTATACGACAATGGAACTTTTAAGAAACTTACCGTCAACCTTAAGTGCTGAGTGCTTCGGAAAAATATTTCAAATAAAATTCATGTAAAAATTTGAAGAAAATCGTTGGAACCTTATGAGAGGATCGCAAGAAACTAAAAAAGACATTCTACAAAGTGATATAATCGCTTGATCATTTTTGAGTAAAATCTTACTGTTGAGTTCTTTAAATAGCAATTAAATGAAATATCCAGTTTAAACATTTCTGCGACTTTCCGTTCATGAGATATGGTTAATTTTCCGATGAAAACTCAAATTTGGTATGATTCCAAATTCTTTCATTCGTAGAAACTTTATTTTAACCAGTTTCATTTATTGCATCCAAAAACAAATGCAAATCTTAGTACAATTTAAACTTTAACGATGTCGCTAGAGCTTTAAACAATAAAAGGAATTTAAATAAGTTGGAAAGAAAAGAAAACTCCGGCGTCTTCAGATTATATAAATACTTAAATAAATAAATATCAAATTCTACTAAAATAGAATTTCACACGTTAGAAGTGATCAGATGTATCTAATTGTTGGTTTATCGGCCAGGAAATATTCAAGAAAAACACGAAAAAATTTTTGTAGTGTTTTATATTTTATATCCGACGTTTCGGGAAACATTGTTTACCTTCTTCAGGGGCAATCTATAAAGAAAAAATATACAAATAAGTATATAGCTAGTATATAAACTGAACAATAGAAATAAAACAATAGAACCATAAAATAAAAAGTAGTAGCAGTAAAATAACTAAACAAAATACCAAGGTAATTACACAGATACATAATTTGGAAAAAATTTGTAGCAAAGTTACAGACCTTAATGTAAGAGAAGTTTGGAAGTCTTGTCACATCTTTGATTATGTCTATAGTTATGAGTGTACTGCCAGTGAAATGTTGGGAAGGAAAATACCAGTGAGTGGCGGGAGGGAAGTACCGTTAGGAATTGTTGGTTGTGAAGGGGCTAAGAAGTAGGACAAATTTAATAAATATGTATATGTATGTGTATATGTATGTATTTTTTTTTTTAATTAAATTGAATTTAAATTTTTTTTAAGGTTATTGGAATATGCATAGGATTATTGGGAATAGTTCAATAGATATAAAGGAGGAAAATATGTAGGATGGTGCCGCTCAGGGCTGGGTGGATGAAAATATGTCTACTTTAAGGAATGTCTATGTTGTTGTAGAGAGAGATGAAACGATTCCTTTGCCTCTTTTGTGGCTTATGGGATTGGATTGTCGGTGGATATGTATTGATTCAGCTAGGAAGCATTTTGTGTGATTAGGTTGTGTTACTAAAATGGATGGGTTTTGCAGGTCAAAGGATAATGCATGCTTGGAAAGGGCTGTGCAATTTTTTTTGAAAGTGGTGTCATATTTATGTTGTTTTAGTATTTTCTTTGTTGAGTTTAGTGATAGGGTAGTTTGGTGTGTTTAGCAAGTTTATTAGTGGGTGGTGAACCCCCCCGGTCAGATTGGGGATATATTTTTTGAGGGATTAGTTTATTTTTTGGGAGAGAGAGAGTGGATGTGTTTAAGAGATCTGCGTGTATTCGTTACGTTGGTGGAATTACTAGTGTGTGGTACGTGTAATGCTGCTGTTGGGGCCTTAAATGAATTTTTCCGAAGAAATAAAAGTTTTAAGTCTTTGTATGTTTACCCGATATGCAAAGTTTAAAGAAGCATTGGTAATAGAAAAATCACAAAAACTGCAAAAAAAAAAAAAAAGATTAAAGTTGCACTTTCCATTGAACGATTTTACTAAAAGCTTATTTTCAGGTCTGCTAGTGGCACTTCAATGAAATATAAAGTTTGTACATTCTGCGAGATATGCGTTTTTGAGATATGCTAGCCCACATACCTACACACAGACACACACAAACACAGACAGGCACACACACTAACCAATTGCTAAAAACCACTTTTTTTTTAGACTCAGGGGACCTCAAAACAAATATTTCCGGTGAAAACTTGATATCTAAATTTGTTAACTGAATCTTCTTTAAATAAACTTCCTCAAAAAAAAAGATTCAGACAAAACTTATGGGCCCCCCCGTATTCATAGTTACGTTTAGTATATCAAGTTTAAAGAAATCCGACAGAGTTTTTATGGAGAAAAACGCAGAAAAATTAAAAAAAAAAAACCGATCCAGTAAAAAACGCATTTTTAATCAACCGATTGTCTTCAAAATCCGAATTTTTAAATAACATATTCAAATCTATTTTTTTTTTCTGGCTTTTTTTAAGGTGCACAACAGCTATGGTCCTTTGTACCTGTTTCTAATTTGTAAGGACTCATCCGGGATTCATATCCATACCCACCAGTCTAACAATTTCTACAGCAAACCCACAATCTATGTCTAATCATATTCCTCTACTCCCTCATATCACTTATCAAATAAATACCTATGCACAAGACACCAACAAACAACTAAATACATACATATATGTACAGCTAGTTTCACAACAAATGAAATAGATGAACCTCCCTAAGATATTCGAAAGTCTTACTGATATTGTCCTCATTGTCTCCAAATACATCTGTAAGACTGGTCGGCAAATTTACCTTTCCCCACGCGTTTACATATTTCGAACATATTTTCAATAGAATATGTGGGATCGTTAATGTCTTATTGCAAGCGCTGCATACCGGCTGAGGTTCTCTTTGGAATATGTAGCTTTGTGTCAACATGGTGTGACCGAGTCTCATTCTCGCTAGGACAAATTCTTCTCGCCGAGACTCTCGATTAAATTAAATCTAAGTAATATTATGCTAGAATTGTATAATAAGCGGAAATAGCATTTTATAGGAAAATTAACCCCACCCCACCACCAAAAACCGCCTTAAATAAATTTTCCCAGAGAAATGTTTCAATTAAAAATTACAGCTCTTAATATTTATCTGTAATAATTGATATTGCAAGTTTAAAAAAAAAATCGTTGGAGCCATTTTCGAGAAAATCACAAAAAAGTAAAAAAAAAAAAAAAAAAAAAAAATTTAGTAAAGCGGTTGCAGAATTTTGACAGATAACTTACTGTCGCATCCTATGGAATACCTAAACGGAATATCCAGTTTGGAATTTTTGCTTGTGAGCTATGCGTTTACACACACAGACCATTTTCTAAAAACCACTTTTTTTGGACTCAGGGGACCTCAAAACGTGTATTTCCGGTGAAAACTCGATATCGAAAATTTTGATATGATTACAATACTTCCTCTTACTAGGGAGGGAGTAAGAGAAAGTAAAAATATCAACATTTCCGAAGCTTAGAACAACAAAGAATTCTTTTTTTCTAAAAAAAAGAAAAACTCCTCTGGCAATTGCCGTCTTGTTGAAAGTAAAAATGGTTTAGCTGAATGTTTTGCCTCAGAGTTACTTGAAGAAGCCGAACTTATCATCATTACTCCTGCAGATTCTAAGGAAAGTTGGTGGACAACCCAATGCGCTATTTGATGAAATGCAACACAATCATTCAAACTAGATTTGAAAGCCTGGATAGCATACCTAGCCTTACGGAATTTGGAGAGGATAAACCCTCTCTAAAGTATTCCAGAAATATATCTGGGTTACTTTAGTTTTAGAGTGACCTCATCTTAGCATCAGCTGGAAGCACAATAGATTTTTTATGAAACCGCAGTTCACTATTTCCCCCCTCCCTAGCCGCCAAGGAAAAACGAATCTTAACATTTGGAGGTGCTTCTAGGAATCAACTGGAAGAATCATTTGATGGAGAATAGTTATTTAAGTTCAACTATGCTTAATGTAATTAAATAATATAAAATAAATAAACCACATCAATATTTCTAACAAAAATAAATGGGGGAAAAATAAATGTGGATTTATATTAAACAAAATCATTCGTAATTTAAGTCAATTGCTGAAGATCCGCTATTCATAAGACGATAATGTTTCTAATAGACGAAATGGAAACAAAAAAAAAATCAATAAATTTCAAACGATATAAACAATATTTTTTTTTTTTGTAACAGAAACTTTTGCAGTAGTCACAGTGTTATCGGCATGTGTAATGTATTTGGTGTGATGTGTTGTTGTAGTTTGTAGTGGCTTGAGCGGTTTTGTATAAGGGCTTGTAAGTATATATGTTTAAGAGAGAAGTAATAAGAAATAATTATGAAAACACTGGTAGATTAAATTAAATATATTATCTTTATTGATATTTAAATATTTTACAATATCACAACTATTATGTTTATGAAATTAATTATTTATCTAGATTTAATGCAAGCTCTTATGTTTGAACTTATATCTGGCACAGATTCCTAAGTGTTCTGCTTCAATGTCTACAACCAACTATATTTTAATAAATCAGATGTTTATCTAGAATAAAAGCAAATCTCTAACACTGGCACTGAGTTTAAGAGAGCGATTCCTGAAACAAGTGTTCTGGCGTTGAAAGCAGAATGCAGACTCTCTTGAAGAAATGCCCTCTCTAACGGGAGATTTTCTCTTACAAAACAGTGCCCAATTGGCATTGGTATTTTCCTGACGGATTCCTGTGTTTTTGTCTCTTTATAGCAATGACCTTAAATTATAGTATCTGACTCTTTTCACTGCACTAAGATACATTTAAAATATTAACCAAATTCTATTTTTCAAACAATAAAATATTGTAAACTATTTTTCAAAACTATTATTTTCTTTCATTTCTTTCTTCCACTACACATGCATAACACAATTATTGATTCATGACACAATTTCTCAACTTTTAGGAAAACTAAATTATCTAAAGTGATAAGAGAAAATCACGGCTGTATTCATCACGGGCTTAGAGCATTTTATCTTTAATTTGTCAAGATAATACTTGGAGACATTATGGTTCTGGTCCAACAGTGAAAATACCATTTCACAAAGAATTCTATAATCAACGCTAGGCAAGAAAAAAGTTGGCGTAATTGTTTTCATATAAAAGTAATTTGTCTCGATTAATCTTGACGCCGTGGGGACATTCTTAAATAAATTACATAAAAAGAAAATTTATAAATGAAATATTAATAAAGATAGATAGATGACAATTTATTAGTTTAAATACTACATACTAAGTTTTGTATCTATTAATATGAAATAAAAGTAAGAATAAAGTAATGTAGCATTGCATTCTGCTTATAAAAAGAAAATAGTTTTGACAAATCATATAATATGTAATAAATAAAGTTAAAGAAATGTAAATCTAAGATTATAACTAAGCTATTATAATGGATTAAAATATTTCTTCAGTCGTACATATGTAAAAAGAAAAATAAAACAGATTATTCACAAAATGTCAGAGACAAAGTACTTTGTCACCGAATTTGTTGATAAGATCCTCATTCACTCCAGATGATAAAAATAATTTAAAAAATTGTCATTTAATAAATATTGATTTATTACATTCATTTAGAACGTTTGACTTAATTGGTAATTAATTGTCTAACCTAAGCAGCAGTGCCCGCTCGTAGGGCGAGGAGGTGGTGGTCTACAAATAAGCGGTAAATTTAAATTCAAATTATTGTTAGTACCATAATTTTGGGATAGCTATATGGACCTAGTGTGGCTTTGGATAGCATAGGGTTTGAATGGCAGAGGTGTTGGAATTATGAGAAATATTTCATTTAATTAGTTTTATTTTATCTCACCCTACGATGAAGGAATCCTTTTTTTATATTTTATTAAATCAACACCAGAAGTCTGTTCTCAGGCAGTTTCTCGTCCTAGGAATCTAGAGCCCTTTCTGATAGGCAGTAAGGTTTAAAGACAACTGCCCGAACGTTATATGAAGACTCCGTCAGTGCTCCAATGTTAAGAGATGTTGTCGCACCATAAAAAAGTCAGCATCAGCATCAAGTACAGAGTTAAAAATAACTAAATAATATTTGTACTGTGGCTCGGAATTTGAGAAATCTGAATGATGGAAATTTCCATTTTCTTTGAATATTCCGATATATTAGGAGCTCCTACTACGACACTGAGCTGTAGAGTAAATCTGAGAGCAGCATGCTAGATTCGAATCCGGAACCTCCTCGTGGGAGTCTAGCGCGTTACCACTGAGCTAATTCCTTCCCTTATATTGAGATATAGT
Source organism: Triatoma infestans (assembly GCA_011037195.1). Lineage (NCBI taxonomy): Eukaryota > Metazoa > Arthropoda > Insecta > Hemiptera > Reduviidae > Triatoma > Triatoma infestans. The sequence goes on along the minus strand of JAAEAF010002727.1, from coordinate 43,837 downwards.
GATATTGAGATATAATATATTGATGTTAAAATTTCGTATTTAATGAAAATTTAATTAATGGAAAGTACTATTCTGCTGAATATAAGGGAGGTGAATTTGTTCGTTTCTGAGATTGTTTTCATGAATCCCCTAGATAACCAACAGAAGGAACATCAATCGTCAGCGCGATGCAGATGGCTGAATAGTCGGTTTCTCAGCGTAGGGAAAAACAAATTACTGAATATCCAGTTCCTCGATAATTGCTCCAGCGATTTTTTTTATACTAAATGTTACTTACTACTCGGGGGCGAGTGTTGGTGTAGTGGTTATGAGCATGGACTTGTAAGTGGGAGGACCCCAGTTCGAGTCCAGCGTATAATGCTAAATTTTATATTTGTTTAAAAAAATGTTAATAGTAAAGTAGGTGGTTCCGCCCCCGTCCACGACACCTAATTTGGGTTGGAGGTTAAGCCCGCCTGAAAAAATAGGCATTACTTTATTTTACTTACTACTCTTATTGACTTTCATTTAACATGTATTTAAGGAAAAAGTTGCGGGGAGACCGACGTTAGATAACGTATAAAATGCCATTTGATTATGATGTGCATTAGTAACTTCTGAAATCAGGTTCTTGAGAAAGATCATGTGTAAAACGAGCAGGGATTAGATCCGAAATACACGGATAAGAGAGGACATAGGAATGGCATCAATGTCCATACCCTAGAAGTTCGGCAGCTAAAATGGTTTAAACATGTATGCCGCATGGATGAAGATAGGAAAGAGAAAAAGTTATTGGATGTCATTCCCATCGGTAAGCGGCCAAGTGTTAGGCCGCGATCAATGTGCCAAGACTATATAAAATGTCTAAGGCAGGCAATGGGGGAAAAACTATACAGAAATGAAAAGATGCCAGCGGACCGAAACATTTGGAAGGGCTGGGTGGAGACTGGTACTCCACGCCTAACGACACAAAGGAGTTAGGAAAAGAAGAAGAAGCAGTGTTATTAGTAGTATATAAAGACAATTGATCTTTATTACAAATTTCAGCTTTAATGCAAAAACATGTATCAATTAAAACTACGACGGCAAGATATTATAGGGCGTTATGTTTTATATCTGATTTTTACTTTTAACTGAAATAAATTTTCCTATGAACTTTTTTTCAAGAGAACTGTTATGATACGCGTTTTCAGTTCCTCCAAAAGATATAAATCTTACAGCCTGTAGCAACAGCCATATGTGTAATATATTACAGACCATTTAGTAGGATAAAACTATCGAGTTAAACAAATTTTGTCGTCATTAGTTCATCAGAAATGAAAATTTTGCGAGATTCGATATTTATTGGACAATCGTTAAAATCATAAATCTATTTTAATTTAATTTGTGAGGTGTTATTTGATATTGTAAACAACCAATTAAAGCAAGCGTAGTGCGCAGTCTCAGATAACAGGAAACATACTTGTATAATAAATAAATATTGCAATAAACTTGAAATGATCCATTATTATTATATAAAGAATATAATAGTAATGATTTGAATTAATTCCGCTGATATAAATTGTATAAAAGTGGCCATTTTAAAAGAGTAAGTTTGTTGTAATGGTTAGTATAAAAAAAGAATGAAGGGAGTTTTCGAGGAAAACAGGATATTATCACACTACAAAGAGTATACAAAAAGTGAACAGTGTTTGAGTGTTTGTTTATTTTACACGTTTGAAAGCGAAATAGTGTCACACTATTCCTCTTGTTCCCTCCTACTACCGCCAAAAGTGCCCTCCCAAAGGGAGTTAGTTGGCAATTTAACGCCATCGTGATCAGAAACTCCCAGGTGACGATATTGCTGTTTCACTCTTTCATTCAATTTCTTCACTATTTCTCTCTCTTAGGTTGTTCTATTGTCCATGGCTTGAGGATTCTCTTTTATACATCCACCAGCGTTACTGTTTATAAACACAGATCATAAGAGGGTAACCACTTCTTTCATTCATATCCTTGGAAAAAGGCTTCCTTACATTACATTCATTCTAGTCAAAACCAAAGTAATATATTTTTTTGTTCTTTTACCAGAATTATATTTTACTTTCTTTCGTACTATACTTCAATATTCTTTTTTGAGCTGTTTGACAAAAAAATGTGAGTATAAATATATCTAAACTATTATTTCTACTTTCTCTTACTCTTATCAAGAGGTATTATTGTTTTTTGTCAGACAAAAATTATCAGTTTGAAGAAAATTTATCGATTGCAGTAAGAGAAATTCGTGTGTGTGTGTGAGTGTGTTGTTTCACACCATATTTTTACTTTCTCTTACTTCCTAGTAAGAGGAAGTATTGTAATCGTGTCAAATTTTCGACATCGAGTTTTCACCGGAAATATCCGTTTTGAGGTCCCCTGAGTCCAAAAAAGTGGTTTTTAGCAAATGGTCTGTGTGTGTGTGTGTGTGTTGTGGTGTGTGTATGTATGTTGAACAGCATAGCTCAAAAAACGAAAAATCGTAGAAAGTTCAAACTTGATATTCTGATTAGTTATCAACATGGGATCTGACACTGTGTCATCTGTCAAATTTCCTCAACCGGAAGTACCACTTTACTAGTTTTTTTTTTTTTTTACGTTTTTGGGATTTTCAAAAATGGCTCCAACGATCTTCTTCAAACTTATTATATCAACTATACATACTAACAGGTACAGCTTTTATTTGAAAGATTTCTCTCTAGAAAAATTCATTTAAGGGCACTTCTGTGGGAGGGGGTAGGGTTAGGTTTCCATCTAAATTCAGTTTAGATGGGTTAAATAGGTTTCATCTATTTCAGTTTATTAAACAATTCTGTCATCTAAATAATATTAATTTGAATTTAATATGTGGTTAAAATTTCAAGTTTGAAAAAAATCGGATAACCGAAAGTGCGTTTATTTTAACATATTACTGAAATTTTTTTTTTTTCACTTTTTCGAGATTTTCTCAAAAATGGCTCCGACGATTTTCTTGAAACTTAGTATATAAACTAAACATGCAATGATCTACATCTTTTATTTAAAACATTTCCCTGGGAAAATTCATTTAAGGGCACTTTTAAGAGAGGGGCGGGGTTACAGCTTCCTCTAATGTACTATCATAGTTGATTATATAATTCTAGCATCCAAACAAAATTTACTAGAAATAAATAGATGGCCGAAATTCCGAGTTTTAAGAGAATTAGTAAACCGGAAGTGCCCTTTTACTGAACAGATTTTTCAGTTTTAGACAAAATTCGTTAAATTTGGTATGTAAACTATAACATTTGTCAATTATAATTTTGAGAACTGGAGTAAGAGAAAGTTGTGTGAGTGTTTCACACCAGTATTTTTTAAACGACTGATATCGCGTCAGATGTTTACCATTATATATGGCCAGAGGTGTCTTAGAGCCAACCTAAGTCTTGGGATGTTATCCAGCATTTTTAGGCTCTTCTTAGATAGAATAGTCACTTTTTTTTTCCCTTCCCTGGATAGGATCCAGAAGGGAGTACTGCACCTTTATTTTTGCCAGAAATTCTAGGCAAACACGCCCTGTCAATCAAAAGAGGATAATTCAATTTAAAGAATATTTCCTGTTGAAATGTTTTTTGTGATGTTGTGTTGTATGTTTGTAGTAGCACGAGCGGTTTAGTAAAAGGGCTTGTAAGTATATATGTTTAAGAGGAAGTATTAGTAATAATCAAGAGAGCATTACTGTTTTTAAAATAAATATATTATTCTCTAAGCAAATTTAAGTACATTACAATATCACAAGTGTATCTTAATAAAATGATATCTAGAATAAGGGCAAATCTCGCATGAGTTTAAGAGAGCGATTCCTGAAGCAAGTGTTCTTGCTTTGGAAGCAGAATGCAGACTGTCTTGTTTGAAGGCAGAAGGCAGGCTGTCCGAAGGAATGCCCTCTCTAACAAAACAGTTGGCCAAGTAGCATTATATTAATTTAAGGGATTTTTGAGCCTTTGTTTCCCTAATAGCAATGACCTAGATCGTAGTTTATATGGCTCTATCCACATCACTAAATACACTATTTGAACTATCTAATTTTCACAAAACTATTTATTTTTGCATTTCTTCTTCCACTACACTGTTGAGTTCATTGAGTTTCCCCAAACAATTTTTGACCTGATAACCCAAGAAATCGTACATTAATGACGCCTTTTATTTTTATTTTATGTCTGAAATTATATAGTACATGATATAATGTAACCATGTAACTGTTAATTAAAAACCAATATATAATGTAACATGTGGATTGTTAAGGACAATTAAATGTTCAGTAAACATTCCAATTTTGGTAAATTTGCCAATCACAATTGTCCTAATTGCATTAGAGAATGCTGTGGGAATTTTTTATAAGAATTTTTTGTTTACCTTCACTTACTGCTGGAATTCGAGGTATCTCAGTCTAACTGAATGTCTTCGGAGATACATGTTTTTTTTTTGTATTTTTTGTTTTTTATTATTATTATTTCAATATGTCTACATGCTCCATTGATATTACATGTAATAAGATTACAAAATTTACATTTTAATATTTTAAATATGCTGTGAAAATAAATTGTTAATGAATATGTACAATTTTGGAAACGAATATTAACTGCCGATAATAAATTCAAGAAATTACAGTAAATGATAAAATAGAAATGTTCAAAATTTAAAGTTTTTTAAAGCCCCTTTATTCAAAAAATTGATGAATTCGTCGATGAATTCCTGCATGATCAACTTCTTCTGGCAATGGCCAGCGTCTTCCATTTCTCAATATACAGCTGATAAACCTAGCTCTGGCGTTTTCTAAGAGTGGACAGTCATATATTAGATGGGTGAAATCCTGAATCTTAGTACCTGTGGGATCACACGGACAGTAAGGTGAATCTATAATATGAAATCTATAAAGATAGTGTCTGCTTGGACCATGTCCTGTTAATACTTGAGTTAACCGGTAATTGATTTTTGGATTTAGTTTCTGTCTAATATGAACGTGCGCGATAAATTTCTTTGTAAAATTCCCTTTTTGTGAATTTTGCCACTTCATTTCCCACTCTTCAAAGCTTCTTTTCTCTAGTTCACTTTTGATGTACGACTTTGGAAACGCATTGTAGGACGGTGTTAATTGCATATCCTTAGCTCCTTCCTAGCAAGACGATCAGCTTCTTCATTTCCTGAAAATCCAGCATGTGATTTTATCCATTCTATTCCAATCCTTATTTCTTTCGCTTTCAGATCATCTATTTTTCTGCGGATACTTTCAATTAGAGGAGAATGAACCTTATAATTTCTTAAGCTGTCCAGGTAATATGGCTGTCTGTGTAAACCCTTACATTTCTTGAGAAACCTGAACTGTTGTTTTGAATCCATTCCAAACTCTTGCTAATTGCTAAGGCCTCGGCTTGATTATTGGAATATAATCGGCTTGTCCAATCGGAATATTTCTTCATGAATTTTATTGTTCTCAGAATAGACTACGAAGGCACAACCTACGTTGCCATCTATTCTAGAACCATCTGTGTAGATATTGCCATCAGTTTCCACCAAACTTTTAATTGATTTAAATTTTGTTGGGTGCATCCAGTCGGAATGGGGTACATCCTGATCAAAGTTTTGAAAACCACTCATGTTAGAGATATGCCCTTTCATCACCATATAAAGATCACATATTTCTCTTGCTTTAATTGAGATAGGTGTTATGCCTGCCACTATACATGAAGCCTCATAGGATATTGTTCTGTACCCTTTAATCATTCTGATAGCCATCAAACGTTGGCACCTTTCAATCATTATAAGGTTTTTCTTTTTCTTCAAATCATTAATCCAAATAGGAATAGCATAAGTGAGCAATGGCACAAATGCGCTGTCGTAAATAATTTTTAATGCAGAATATCCAAGACCCCAATGCACTTTTGCCGTCCTTGAAAGACTATTGATGATTTGCATTACCCAATCCGTAATATATTTAATATGACTATCCCAATTAAATTTTTTATTTATTATAACTCCTAAATATTTGAGTTCGGAAACAACTTCAATTTTTTCTCCGTTTAAATAAATTGACATCTCATTTAATGATCTCTTCCGAGTAATTTGCAGCTCCTTGGATTTTTCTCCATTGAAACTTATTTTTCTCTCCCTTGCCCAGTCTGTTATAAATAGAAGAGCTTCATTAGCTCTCATCTGTACATCCAAGTAGTTTTTTCCTCTTGTCATCAATAAAAAATCATCACCGAAAGCAATAGAAGAGTAGTCAGATGGAAGTGTCAGTTTTAAAAGAGAATCATATTAAATATTCCACAAACCTGGTCCGCAGCATGAGCCTTGGGGGCACCCTTTGGTAACATCGACTGTACAGGTGTAATTATGAGTTATTATGGTTGCTTTACGATCTTTAAAATAGTTTCTTGTCAGATTGAACAGATTTCTTGGGCAGTCAAAATTTCGGAGCTGTTTCATTATTTCAGGCCACCAAGCAGCATTAAAAGCACCTTTGACATCTAGAGATATAAGCAGAACCTCTTGCTTCTTCTGCAGAGCCTGAGAAACAAACTTTTCAACACAAGATAGGGCGTCTATGGTACCTCTCTGTGGAGTAAATCCAAACTGCCTTTGACTTAGACCTTTAGTAGAACTTAAGAAATGCATTATACGATTTATAAATAATTTTTCTAGAATCTTGCCACAGATGGGGAGAAGACTTATTGGACGAAATTTATCCGCTTTTCTGGAGTTCTCTTTTCCGGGCTTACTTAGTAAAATGACCTCTGCCTCCTTCCAGTTTTTCGGGAATATTCCCGATTTTAAGCAGCTGTTGTAGATACTTGTGAAGAGAGTCGGATATCTATTAAATAGATTTATAATTATGACACTTGTCAATCCATCCAGTCCAGGAGATTTCTTAGGGTTGAAATCTTTGATTACGTTGTAAATTTCTAGTTCTGAGAAATCTAGATCATTTTCGGTACAGATATTGGAATACATTTCTTTTCTTACTAATTCATGTTGTTGTAGATCATCAGATACATCATCATTAGGAAAAAATGTTTCCATTAATGTATTTAATGTTTCCTGCATTGTTTCTGTCATTGAACCATCGTTTTTCTCAATAGTAGAAAATACTGCTGCTTTCTTCAACTTTCCTACTGCTACTTTGTACACAGCATTCCATGGATTAGGAGCAGTGATATTACTACTGTAGTTTTTCCAGGAGTCTAATTTCGCTTCATGTATTTTTTCCTGATAATGTTTTTTCTGTATTTGATATTTGTTCTTTCTAGTTTCTCTAAGATAATTGTTGTTATAAGTGCGTTGATACTGCCTTCTTAGCCGATTTGTGGTTTGTCTTATTTGAGACAATTCTCTTGTCCACCAGTTAACAGTTTTATGATTTGTTTTTTCGTATTTGGCTTTTTTAATTAGCATAGATCTTTTACATGATGTAATTATTATTTTTTGTAGAATCCCAACATTTTTTTTCTAACAGTCTATGATTACCAAAAATATTTGTGAAATTTATTTCTTTATCATCGAAATTAAAATGTATGCCAAATTCTCGCTTTAGACAATCTTCGAATACCTGATAAAATTTTTCCCAATTAGTACTTGTAGTAATAAATTTTTTACGGCTTAAGTAATCAATAAGATGAGGACAGTTATTATTATTGATATTAAAAGCAAGATAATGATGATCTGAAAGATTTTCCTCGTTACTAACTTTCCAATTTGTTATTAGCGGTGCCATCTGTTGAGTAGTTATTGTGAGATCTATACTGCTACTTCCCCGAGTATTTTCAAAAGTAGGAATAGTAGTAAACTCATTTATTAAAATCAAATTTTCACATAAAATAAAATCTTCTAGATGTCGGCCTCTTTTATTAGTTATTTTGTCGTTCCATGTAATGGATCTTGCATTCGTATCAGCTGACATAATAATTTTCTGATTTACTCCAATTTTGTCTGTTATATTTCTGAGATCTGAGTTTATATCATTATTTATATCTAAATATACTGACAGACAATATAATTTGTGAACAACATAAGTGATTTCCACTACAACGACATCTTCATCTGATATAACTATAGCCGCCCTCTTCCTATTATTTCCACTCTGAAATATTTTACAATTATAAATTCCTGTAACATTATTGTTTCTATTGTAAGGTTCTTGCAAAAATAATAAATCTATGTTACTTCTAACAATCTTTTCTGATAAAGCGTGTGTAGCTTTAATTGAGCGTTGTAAATTGACTTGTAAACATCTTAAAGTCAAACCACTATGTATCTCAACCTGATCAACAGCCATAGTCAATGTTTTCTTGTAACCTTCTCATTTTCAAAATAACAGATGGACATGCTTTATCGAATGTTGAATGATTGCAATCTATTTTTCTTTCTGTTCGAGCATATTTATTAAATTTTTGGCAATTTATGCATTTTTTTGTCTGCGAATTACATTCTTTTAATTTATGATTTTCAGCACAAATAGGACAGAACACTGTTTCACTTTTACAAAATTTTTCACTATGACCCAGTCCAGAACATTTTAAGCACCTTATAAGACTTAGAAAGTCGCGGCATTTACATATTGAAAACATTAATTTTAATTTTGTTTCTAGTAATGCCTTCCTTATATTCGGGGAGGACTCTAATACTATATTACGTTGATTTGTTTTCTTATTTATCCAAAGAAACTTAACTTTCAACTCTTCCTTTTGAAAATTTAATTCTGAGTTTTGCTTTTTAATAATACCAACAATATTCTCCGTATTTACTTCTTCTGGGATATTAAGAATAATAATTCTGGGCCAATGTTTTCGGACAGGTTGGGCCCTCAAGTGTTCACTATGTTTATCGTTTATTTCACTATTTAAAGTTTCCATATCTTGCTTAGTTAAGGTTTCTATTAACACGATACCATTGGCCAATTTTTTCATTTTATTTATGCCTACTTTTAGGTTAGATGGGTCAACAGATTGTTTTATTAAATGTTTAGTATCTTCACTTGTATTACTTTCAATTCTCGATCTAATTAATAATTTAAAAGAGTTTTTATTAGTTTCACTTACCGTTTTCTTTCTTAGAACTTCTGAATAGGATTTAGTCTGATCATTCACCATTTGTTGAATGTTAATCCGTGTCTTTAGATCATTATTTTCCGATTTAAGTACATCAAATATTCTAGTCAAATCTATTATGGCACGTTTAGTTCTTGATTTTAATTCAGCACTCAGTTTACCGTTTAATTGTGATATTTCTTTAATTACTTTAAGAGCATCACTAAACACAACTGTATCACTTTCCGCCATCTTGCCACATATCAGATATATGTTTTGAGATCTCCGAAGTATTTTGAATAATTTTGTTTTTTATTTTATTTAAAACAGTGTCCGGGTTTCGATGTTATTTTAGGGGGTACATTAGGCTTCTCCTTGGGGCGCCGATGACCACAAGTGTTGAGGCGCCTTAGATAATAATAAGATATAACTGAGCAACAATAATGATTTTTTGTGTGTGAGTGTATAGGAAACATTTAAGATTGATTTTTCAGCAAACCTCAGCAGCCCTATTTTCAGATTTATGAGTTTGTTTTTTTTTAATTATTTAATTTAGGGAAATTAGTTTGAAGTGGTTGCTGTTATGTCTGTTACAAGCTTATTCATTTCAATGTAGAAATGTGGATAGATTCAAAGTTAGTCTTTGATTTGGTGTAATATATGTTATATATTGTTAACAGAGAGCAAAGGAATGTTGCAATAATAGAATATAGACAATAGAGAGAAATGGTGATATTCAAAGCCTTTGAAATTTATCACTTGTCTGACAGAATATTCCAGATATTTAATTCATTACTGACAGCCATTGATATTTTTCATTAAAGATAAAAAAGGTATTAATTATTATTTATAGTAAAACATTGTAAACAAAAGAAACAGAAATATTTTAATTTGGTTTTGATTGGACAGAATTGAATGGGATTATTTTCTATTTTGAGAATAGTTTATCTTATAATATTACTGATTAAGATTATGCTAATTAAGAATTCAAGAAAATATCTCACCAATTATACAGCTAATTAGATAAATTTGATAAAGAATTTCTGTTTTTTACTTATTATTATTTCCCCGTTTTCCAACACCATTTTTTATACCTTTATTAACTTTATTCTATAATTTATAAATTTAGTCTTTTCATTTGGATTTCATTTATCCTTCTTTTAAAGAGGAAATTCCTTTCAAATCTTGCTGAACAATTATTGTCAACAATTTAAAGTTATGTTGTTTCAGATTTTGTTTTATTATAGTACTTGAATCTTTTTACTTAATTCTGCTCTCTTCTTTAATATCTCTTGAAAAATATTTAGCGTAAAATTTGTAGCAAGCAAGTAATAGCAAAAGTAATGTCGATAACTGGCGTCAAAACGTCTCCATTTAGAAAATGAAGTTAATATTTATAGCTGTGATATGTGAGTGTTGCACACATTTTTATATGACTTCTAATTTATATTTCTTAAAGAACTAAGGAAACATAATAATAGGCTAGGTTAACTTTGTAGTAGCTGAATTCGAGTCCAGAATTGTTATTCCTGATTTTCTCTTCCTGGGAGACTATCATAAGCGGTGAACAATTCAAAAACTATTTTAATCAATTGCTGAACCCCCAGTTATCTGCCCATTAATGCATTATGCCGAGCCCGATTGGTCAGATATTGAACTGGATAAAAGTATCACTTTAGGGGAGCTCGAATTCGTGCTAAGTAGAGCCAATAATAATAAAGCCCCTGGACTTGATTCTGTGCCTTACGAATTTTTAAAAAAATCGCCGAATTGTGTTTTGGCTCAACTATTAAGTATTTTTAACTATTTTTTCGATATCGGTATGGTACCTAAGAGTTTCTCTGAGTCTGTTCTGTACCCCCTCTATAAGAAAGGAGATACTCAATCGGTGGAAAATTTTAGAGGGATATCCTTTATTAACGTGCTATCTAAATTATTCACGGGAATTTTATTGAACCGTCTATGGAATTGGGTAAATTTAAACAACATTCTTAATGAGTATCAGGCTGGATTCCGCCCCGGTTATTCGACAGCTGACCATATCTTTACATTATTTAGTATTGTTAAAGTTATCCTGTCGAAAAAGCGTCAAAAATTGTATGCTTTTTTTATAGACTTCAAAGCAGCATTCGATTGCATTGATAGGAAGGCATTATTCTTCAAATTATTTAACCTGGGCTTATCTCGCAAATTCGTTACTGTACTTAAAAGTTTATATACTAACACAAGAGTTACCGTGTTCCATAAAGAAGGGTTGACAGATTTCTTTGATACGTCTGTTGGTTTAAGACAGGGGTGTTTGTTAAGTCCTCTTTTATTCGCGTTATTCCTAAACGATTTACATGATAATATTGGGGAAGGCATAGAGATCGGGGGTGTCAATATAAGATGTCTCTTGTATGGGGATGACGTGGTCATTTTGGCACCCTCCCCAGTAAAGCTGCAGAGAATGATTAATAATTTGGAAAAGTATTGCCAGGCGTGGAATTTGAGCATAAATCTTGCCAAATCCAAAATTATGGTTTTTCGAAATGGGGGTACACCGTCTAAGTATGAGAAATGGAGGCTAGGAGGTGAACCTGTTGAAGTGGTGAAGGAGTACAAATATTTGGGGGTAATTGTTACCCCCGGACTATCTCTCGGCCACCACTTCTCGGAGAGGGTGAGTCAGGCGAAGTTTGGTTTGAATGCAGCTTGGCATGGTTTTATGATGAAAAAGGATATTCCTTATTCATCCAAATTGGAGGTATATAAATCGGTGTCTCGAGCGATAATAAGTTATGGCAGCCAAGCTTGGGCTTTCGAGCCGTACGACCAGCTTGAAAAATTAAAACGGCTGTTTATCAAAAAAGTATTTTTATTGCCGAAATATGCTCCCAACTATATTCTGGCATACGAAACGGGTATTAATTCAATCTATTCCCATACGCTAAAAGTCCACTTTGCTTATGTTACAAAGGTTTTGGAATTGCCTGCTTGTCGTTTGCCTCATATTCTGGCCAGAGAAGTTATTTCTAAAAAAGTTTATTGGTACAGAAGGTGGTTGGAGCTGGGGCAAAGTTATGGCATCCAAATAGATGTTGCTAATGTTCCTGAGCTACGGAAAGAATTAAGAACCGTTAGACAGTTTGTAGAAGAGTCAGAGCAACATTATAATTTTAAAAGATGTTTAGAGTCGAGATTCAGTCTATATTCAGAACTCTGCGCTCTCAGTATGTATACCCCATATATAAATAATGAGTTTGACGGACGAGCCATGAGTATAATATTTAAGTGCAGGGCTGAACTGTTAAATTTGAATTGCAAACCGTGGAAACAGGAGGGTGCTGATATATGTCCTCTCTGCAGTTTTGAACAAAAAGAGGATACCTTGCACTTTATTGGTATATGTCAGGGATTGAGAGAATTAAGGGTACGCTGGTTAGGCAAGGGTTCATGTACCAAGGAGGAAGTGCTTTACTTACTGAGAGGAGTAAACTGGTACCAGTTAGTAAAGTTTGTGCAACATGCCTTAGTTTTTCGCAAGCAGCCATTGTCATAAAGATTTATTTTTTAGTTATTCTAATTTTTCTTTTATTGCATTTTATTTTTATTATAATACAGTGAATATGTTAACTTGTATCGATTGTCCAGCTTATATATCATTACAATTTGTTTTTATGTATCTTTTTATTATTATTTTCTTATTGTATTCATCATAAAGTAATTGACAACGCAGACCTCGATAGGCGGATATATTCCATGTCTATGAGCTGTAATTATTTGTTTTATAGAAGTGTCATGTAATTTATTTTAATTAATAAACTCATTTCATTCATTCATTCATTCATTCAAAGAAAACATTTTTAAACATGACTGTAGTTTTTGAACAAATGTTATAAAGGCTAACTTTTATAACGGAACCATATAGCCTATGATATTTCATTCCCCAATATCAAAAGAGTGAGAAATAAGAATTTCTTGTTGTTTTTTTGAAAACGCTCCTACTGTATGGCATAAAAATGCTACCGATTTTAATAACGCGATATCAATAATTATTCTTATAAAATTGCAAGTTTTTACTTTCTTTAAGTTGAGTTTAAATTTAATCTCGATTATTATTAGTTATTTAATGTTACTATTGGTTGTCTTTGATGTGTAAATTATTTTGAACAATGAAACTATTTGAAACTAATAATTAATGGTCTTTCAGATTCTGCATTGTTTCTGCGTGTGCATGAAAAAATGTTTTCAGCGAATGGTAGTGTGTATATGTGTGTGTGTGTGTGTGTGTGTGTGTGTGTGGTGTGTGTGTGTTTTAAGAAAATATCTCGAGAATGAAAAATCGCAGTACGCTGACATTTGGTATTTCGTTTAATTCGCATCAACCGGAAGTATACATTTTTTTTCCGTTTCTCACAATTTTCTCAAAAATGGATCCAACGATTTTCTATTAACGTTTATCCTATCTGCCACATAAATACCTATCACTTTTAATTGAAACATTTTCCCTAAAAAATTGATTTTTGGAGTGTCCGAGGGGGGGGTGGGAGCAGTAGCGTTTAGGTTTCCTCTAAAGCACCACTATAGCAGCGCCCGCTCTAAGGGCGGTCAACGCGGGAATGCCCGCGTGTAAACGGACAAATGTGTCCGGGCCGCCAAAATTTAGGGACGTCATTTTGGCTGTAAGTGTTAGAAAAATATTGAAGGGTTAAATACTCAATTAATAGAAAATTTCATATATCGACTTTTTCTTTTGCTAAAAATTTACAGTGCGTAGCATATTTATCTTGTAACAGCAACCAAAGAGAGTAGAGCAAACCCAAAACCACTCTCTCGGACTGGAGTGGGAGAAACTGTATAAATATAGCGATGGACAGTCCATAAAAACACAGTTGAATTCAGTTCAATACATCCAATTACTACTAGAGTGTCATTTTCATACCACTCTACCTTAAAACATTTCTCTATTGTAAAGTCCATGTAGTCTGTATCACTTAATTAATATATTAGTTAACCACTGTTATATCATCGAACCACACCTAAATTCTCTCCACCTAAAACATCCATTATATACTGTTTATGTATATAAAGTTAAAAATATTGACACTATTATTAAAAAATTAAAGCAGAATTTGTAAAGCACGATGCTTGAACTTATTTGAACATACAAGTTATACTTTTCTCAATAGAAAAGCATTAGGATGCGAGCAGAGTCCTGCACTAGCTTGTGTTTGAACATGCATATACTTGCTTAAAAAAAAATATATATATATTCTTAAAGGGCGGCAATTTGTCTTTTTGTCCGGGGTGGCGTAACCACTAGAGCGGGCGCTGGCTACAGTATAATGTATGGTTTCACCGTCTACATTATATTAATATACATTAGAAGCTTTCGTAGAATTCCAAATTTTAAGAAAATCGATTGACCGGAAGTGTGACTTTCAGAATAGATTTCGGAATTTTTTGTTTGTTTTTTTTCTCGAAAACGGCTACAATGGTTTTCTTTAAACTCGGTAACTGCACAAATTTAAACGTATCTCTTTAACGTATTACATTTTCCTTAAAATTTGATTCTAGACGGTTTTTTTGGTGAGGAGGGAGCATTAACGTTTAATTTAAATCTGCACAAGAATTATTTAGATAGATACCGTTCCATACAAATGAGCTCAGTTATACCAAGTATAATTCCTACCACCTTTTTTTATGGCCAGCCAAAATGCACATTGTAAATTTTGCTAATTTAGTTGCATTAATTGGAATAAAATGTATCGATTGGGAAAAAAATGGTAAATTTATTTTACTGACAAGTGTTTAACAATACCTAAACAGTTATGAAGAAGTTAAGTCCTTTCTAACCATTCTGGACTTACCAGATTTTTTAATTTCCTAAAAGATCTGGGTCCAGACACATAAACGGAAAATTAAGGAACGGTTCACTTCTTATAGAAATGTGCACAAATAATATGAAGGCTAATGCTTTACTCTCATTAGAATGTGAAAGTAGAGCTGCATAAAACTCTAATCTACTCCGAAGGGGTAGTATAAAATTATGATGTACTACATTGTTCGGAAGAGGAAATTTTAGAAGAATCTAAGTCCCAAAGAGTTGTAGAAATCATGAGGATATGTAAAAAGCAACCTGAGGAAAACAAACCCATCGCTACACTTCAGCTGACTTTTAAAGTAGCTCAACCCGTTGAAAAAATAACTGCGGGATCCCTGAAGTTGTCATTTTATTCCGAATGTTTTAGTTGCATTAATTGGAATAAAATAAATAATGTGAAGTGATTCACAGCTATATACTAAATCTCACAATGATATTTTGTCATTGTTTAGAAAATTCAAAACCTATGTTCAATATAATATGTATGAAAATAATAATGGAAAAAAAATATAATTGGAATAAAATTACAATACAATTATTATTTCAAAAAAAAAAAAATATCAAAAATATAGAATGCCTATACAAAATAATGAATGAATATTTTGTCAAATTTGTACATATTGATTTGTTACCCTTTTTTTTCCCCCTTATATAATAAAGAAATAAAATGAGAGAAGAGCTACCAGAAAACATTATTGTTTGAGCACTTACTCAGAAATACCGACAAGTTATTACATGAAGTATATATATTGTAGTACTACGTATACATACTTGACTGGCCTTTATTTCGTTTACCTTCTTCTCATCGCGAAACCTTATTGCTTTATTTTCTTTCTATTTTTCCTTTTGTGTATATATAAAGTACACTTAACTTACCGGTAGCTTTCTATTAATAAATTAATTTCAAATCAATATAAGAATTTGAAATTATTTCTTATTATTACTATGGTAAAAGAATTTCCACTAATCTGCTTAATTAACAATTGTTATATTTTTATTACTGGATCCAGCAATATTAAGATTAATTAATTATATATAATTTTAAATTTGTAGACAATTGTATTAAAACCTGCTCATGCATACACATTTAGGTCGCTCACAAAGTATTTAAAAATATTCTTGTAGTTCTGGTGACGTTAGAGCATGCAGTTCAACACTACATAATATTTTTGTTTTTGTAAAAATGAAATAGTTATAATAAAAGTAATAATGCCCACTTTTAAGGCGGATTTATCTTCCAACTAACAAATTAGTATGGGACGGCGAGGGAAACACATATTTTATTATCAGTATGTTTCCAAGAAATATAAGTTTCGCCCCTGCAGTACCAGGGAAAGAATAGACCTGCTCCTGTCCAGGATGTCGTAAGAGGCAACTAAATGACCACACAGGGATGGCTGGTTACAGTCATATGGCTTAGCAACCTCATGGAACCCGAGCTCAATACCATGTACATACATGCATGCCACACACACTCACACCTACATATTATAGATATATATACACTTACAAATCCCCTAAATCCCGTTGTAGGATATCGAACCCGGAGGTTTGTGGATGGTGTGCGCCCCCAATTGTAAGGCCGCAGCTCCGGTGCCAATTCATCTATCGTCCCGACTCGTGGGAAGCCATAAGCACCCTGGATATACGAATAAAATAATCAGGCTATGCATTTAGCAAAGTAACCACTGCATATTCTAAATCGATTGGGAAGAAAACGGTAAATTTTTTTTACTGACAAGTGAAGTCATCAATTTTAACAATACCTAAACTGTTATGAAGAAGTTAAATCCTTCCGAACTATTCTGATCTTCCCAGATTTTTAACTTCCTAAAAGATGTGTCCAGACACAAAAACGGAAAATTAAGAAACGGTTCTCTTCTTATAGAAATGAGCACAAATAATATGATGGCTAATGCTTTACTCTCATTAGAATCATATGAATGTGAAAGTAGAGCTGCATAAAACTCTAATCTACTCCGAAGGGGTAGTATAGAATTATGATGTACTACATTGTTCGGAAGAGGAAATTTTTGAAGAATCTAAGTCCCAAAGAGTTCTAGAAAAGATGAGGATATGTAAAAAGCAACCTGAGGAAAACAAACCCATCCCTGCACTTCTGCTGACTTTTAAAGTAGCTCAACCTATTGCAGGATCTCTGAAGCAGACATTTTATTCCGAATGTTTTAGGTGTTGGTCTCTGGGCTATATAGCAAATAATTGTACGATTGGTGAACGTTGGAAATTGTTTTTTCACCACTCATCAGAAATAATGTCCCAGTCTCTCCATCTAGCATTCGTATATATACAGCAAACAAGTGTGAGTGTAACAGAAACATTTCGTTAAAGTGAACAGAGAGTTCACTGACTTGTAGAGAACACGAACTTGGTGAATTTGCTCTGACGATGGATGAAAATCCGAAACCGATCAGGAACAATATAAATGTGCATGCTATGACGGATAAAATGCCAGATGTTATCCTGCATTGCAGACCAATCCACATATTCTACAAACATGATATGATTATAGGAAACGAATTTCCGAGGAAATGATTCCCCCAGAAGTCCAGGAGTGATTTTCTCACAATAATTTCGTCCAGAAAGCCAAACTTGCAGTGGAGTAGGAACAAGGAATGACATATATTGTCAGAGATATTTTCCATGAACCCTGCTTCTTTTTGTGGTCATCGATCGGTTTCGGGCCTTGTCCATCATCAGGATGTTTTTTGTCAAACAGTGTGATAACATAGACTTTCACAGAGCAATTTCAGTTGATAGTGTGTGAACTAAATTTGCTCTGTGCAAGTCTATGTTATCACACTGACAAGAAAACATCCTGATGATGGACGAACGCCCGAAACCAGTCGATGACCACAAAAAGAAGCAGGCTCTCACGGAATATATCTCTGATCCCTTCTAACTCTTCCCACATATATTGTGTGTACTAACCATAACATATATTGTGACAATGTTTAAGCTGAGAATGGCGTTATCCAGTTAATAAGTGGCATTATACTTCATACTCCAAGAAAAATGACTATTTGCTATGTATATATAAACAAAATGAAAAAATTTGATTTTTCTATAATTTGCTTTTTTCTTTATATGAGAAAGTAATGAAAGTAAGTGAAAGTAATGCAATTTGTACTGCATTAAATACAAGAATTTGGAGCATTTCCTTCTTTTTTTTGTAGCTTTTCAATTATACAAATTAAATAATACTAAAAATTTTTTATTTATTTATTGAATATTTACAACTGCATGGTATATTATAAATGCAACAAGTAAATATGACATAGGAAAAACAGTATCATGCAATGCCATGAATGGCAGTTTTCATTGGGCATTAGATATCCAGAAGATTGCGGGGCTAACGGCGCTTCAACCATCCTTGGGGATTAATTGGGAGTGAGTTTGTATAGACGGCTTGGACAGGGGATTTGGATGGAGGGATAGGTGACTGTGGAATTTGTTGTATCGGGATTTCGTGAGGTCGTTGACAAACCGGGATCTTCAGGTCGATATGAATGGTGCGGTTTGAGATATATAAATAGGCGTCAACAATGCGACGGAGGATTTTTATTGAAGGGATTGCATTCTGTTCAGGTTTGAACGCTTAGTAGAGCCGGGCAGTGAGATATAAAGTTCTCTATCAGAAATGTTAGTTTAGAGCGTTTGTCAAGAAGTCTAGCCAGAAGTCTGAAGCCTTGGTTAAGGGTGATTCGTTTAAGTCTCGCATGAGGAATTCCATTTGAGTCTCTTGTCCAAGATAACGAACGTGGTCTGCGGGTGAAATAGGTGTATTGAACAGGTAGATGAGAGAGAGTATTTTTTTGTTTAATGTGAAAACTATGTTGTTGTGGTAGTTGGTTCCGCAGAGCTGGAAAACATCAGAGACATTTTCCGTGGTAGCCTGCTTCATTTTGTGGTCATCAACCGGTTTCGGGCGCTCGCCCATCTTTAGGATGCTTTTTTCAGACAGGGTGACAACACAGACTTGCACAGAGCAAACTTAGTTTTCACTCTCAGTGACTGTCTGAAAAACGCATCCTGAAGATGGGCGAACGCCCGAAACCGGTCGATGACCACAAAATGAAGCAGGCTACCACGGAAAATGTCTCTGATGAAAAGTATGTATTGGGATTTCTTAAGGTTGATTTTTATTCTCCATTTCGTTAACCAGCATTCAAGTGAGTGAAGATGGATTTGCAAGAGCGCCTAGAAAGCGCGGGATCGGTATGAGGTGATAGGATTGCTGTATCATCAGCATAGGTGAATAGGTGAATAGTTAGTGGCGTACGAGAATGTCGGCAGTATAAATTGTATAATTATTAAAATTATATTCATATTTTGATCTAATTCTTCTTAAAAGAAAAGTTTCTTTTTATTCCACTGAATAAGGAAGAATCTTCACGTACAAGAAATAAATTATTGGAATGATTAAGACTGTGGGAATGAATTCCTTCATTTGAAATCGTAAGCAATAAAACCAAAGTTAATTGAGAAGTTAAATGAAGCGGTTAATTAAGTGTTCAAATAACTTCTTCAGTGAACACCAGTACCAGCTAGACTAGAATTTCAATTAGTTTGAATATAAAGCTAATGTAGAGACCATGATCGCTCAATATTTCTGGCCCATTTTTATGTAATTCTCAAGAATAGTAAATGCAAAAATGGATGATGTTTTTCATCACATAGATTATTGCAAATATTTTACACAATACGTTTACTAACTGCTAATAAGAGGAAGCTTTACGATCGTGTCAAATTTCCAATATCGGGTTTTCCCCGGAAATAAATATATGTTTTGAGGTCCCCTGAGTCCAAAAAAAAGTGTTTATTAAAGAAATATGTGTGCATGTGATCAGCATAGATCAAAAAAGGAAAAATCACAGGCCGTTCAAACTTGATATTTCGTTTAATTTCCATTTAGATAATAAGGTTTTGGACAACATCGGTCAACCGGAAACTTATCTAGATGAATAAATTGTTCAGATTTTTTTGAGATTTTCTCAAAAACGGTTTCTACGAGATTGTCTTTAAACTTAGCATATTAACCATACATACATAGTTATGTAATGTTATTGGTGATGTTTGTATATTTGTAGTTGGTTGTGTCGTGAGCGTTTTTGCGAAAAGGGCTTGTTTGTATATACGGTTAAGAGATAGAATTATTAAGAATAATTAAGAACACACTGGTAGAGTGAATTAAATATAATCTTCCAAATAATAACTACAAGTTATTTGATATTATAAACTTATTTAATTTACTGTGATACTGGCACTAATACTAGGAGAGCTATTACTGAAGTGTTCTGTTCTGGCTTTGGAAGTAGAATGCCTGTATGGTTTGAAGGCTGAGTTTAGACTGTCTCTATTCTTTGGAATTGCTCTCTCTCTCTAGCGGGGGGAATTAGCTTGTACAAAAGGTTTGCCCTAACGGGATTTGTGCCTTTGTTTAATGATCCAAATTTACAGTACCTGACAGTAAAATACATTCTTTTTGAAGTTAAATTCACATTATAAAATATTCTAAATTATTTTTAAAAACTATTATTTTTCATTTCGTCCTTCCACTACAGTTATAACTTTGATTTGAAACATTTCACCCGGGAAAATTCATTTATGGTAAGTAGGGGTAGGGTGTTCATTTTTATGCTATGAAGAAATTTGATGAGGATCGGTCAAGTAAGGAAGATCATATTATGCCATCGTTTCGACACAGTTTCCTGTCTTTATCAAGGCTTCAGTAAATAATAGATAATCTTGAAATATGTGGAAAAAAAGAATTTTTTATGGAACTATAAATTTATAAAAAAATTTACAGCACAGAACAAAAACAAAAAAAAAAAACCTAAAGGTTTACTAGTTGCTTGTGTTAAATTATCTATAAAAATCTCATTCTTATTCTCAAATGCTGTGCAGAAACTTTGCACTTGTACAGAAACGTTGTCAGCTGTGACGTCAGTCTTCTTGGTGATATAATTTTATCAGGTTTTCGTGCCATATTCACATTTACACTTACTTAATACAAACATCATATGCGCAAAAACATTTCTTTTTTTCAGGGACTGTAAAACGTATATTCCTAATATTAGTGAAAAAAAAAAAAAAAAATCGAAAATTTGACACAATCACAAACTCCTTTCTGCAGCAATTATTGGAGAAAATCATAAACAAAAATCTGAAATCAGCAAACTTTTTTTTTTTTAAATTGTTTTATTGAATATTTACAACTATATAAATTAATTTGAAACAAGTAAATAAGCTAAATGATATAAGCAATGACGTGATGGTCATGAATGTTGGTTATCCAGCGACAACTACCATTAGTTACCTAGAAGGTCGCGGGGCCAACGACGTTTCAATCGCCTTGCAGGATTGCCTGGAAATGTGGTGGAGGAGAGGGTTTGGGTGAAAGGATTGGGATGAAGGGAGAGTCTGCTGTGGAATTTCTTGTACCGGAGCTTAGCCATATCTTGGACAAAAGGAAACTTCAGATCTGTGTGGATTGTATGGTTGGCAACTTAATGAGGAGCATCGATTATGCGTCAGAGTATTTTGGACTGCAGGGTTTGTATTCTGTTGAGGTTGGTATGTTTTGTGATTCCGTAGAGTTCTAGTCCGTACATGCAGATGGATGTGAGTAGTGAAGTATAGAGTCGTATTTTATTATGTAGAGTGAGTTTGGCGAGCTTGTCAAAGAGTCTAGCAATTAGTCTAAAACGGTTCTTGAGGGAAGTCCGTTTAAGTCTGGTGTTTGGATTCCAGGTTAGTCGCTTGTCTAGGTACATAGCAAGATAACGAACGTGGTCTGCCTCAGCAAATTTAAAAGGAATACTTCAAAATTTTCACATTTATTAATAATCGTAAATTTGTTGATGAATTTTGAAGTATATGAATTAAGTAATTGAGTCATAAAAGTAATTTTCTTTGGCTAAAGTAATTAGTTACGACAAAAGGTAAGAATGGTTTCATATGGAAATTACCAATAAAACTAATTTATTTCCCGAAAGTTATTTTTAAATATATTATTTTTATTGTGCTATTCTTGAATCGGCAGAATCTAAAATAAAAAGAACCTTTCAGTCTTTTAAGAGAGCATAAGAATTCTCTCATTTTAAACATTCTATAAAAAGACATTTATAAATATTGTCCTTGAAAATTTTAATTAGGCTGATATTAATGTTATAGAATTGTGTGAGATATTCTATTTGAAGGCAAACTTGCAACACTTTAGTTGTATCTCACTAAAATATCTTTTATTAAATGGTCTGATCATTTATTTCCAAACCGTTCAATAGGTTGGTAATATGTTTAACATTATCGCTTCAAATATAATAATTAGATTCTTAATTGAAAAACAAAATAAAAATCATCCAAGAGAAAGCAAGATATATTGTCTAATTTAAGCATAATTAATATAGAAAAATCACAGCCCCATTAGATAGATAAATAATTCTTAATAATCTATAATTTTACTATTATTTAAATAATTTTTATAATAACTTTAAGAAAGAAAATTGACATATTTAAATATGTATACTACATTTTGTTACACATTAGAATTAATATTATTTTTCTGCATGCAGTTTTAATTGGACCCTTTTATTAAAGGCGGCAACGTCATGCTTGCACCCGGACGGTGTGTGGGCCCGCGACGTCTCTGTATTTATTGTATACGAGGCGCTTCTTTTTGAAATTGAAAAGGGTAACCAAAGTTAACAATAATAATCATTTATAACCTATAAATGTTTACAGTGGAATTAACAAATGTACCCATTTGTTTTGAGTAAATCAAGATTAGGGTAAAGGAAACTATATTAGTAACTACATTCGAACAATGTTAATGTAAATCAGTAAATCTTATAACGGCCATAGATTATTGTTTATTATGCAAATGAAGAATCCTCACGCCCTGGTCTGGTGGCTAGCGCACTCGCCTTTTTGCGAGAATTCAGGGTTTGATTCCCGTGAGGGGCAATGACTGTGTTGACCCAGCATCCTGATGAAAAGTGGGAAGCTACAGATAGTAGCGCCCTAGATAGCTAGGTTTTTATGCAAATGAACAAAACTTTATACATTTATTACCAATATACAACCTAACTTGTACATTACATTAACAATTTTTAAAGGAAATAATAACTTTGAAAACCATTTGTTTCAAAATAATGCTGTTAGTGTATTTGGCATGTTTCTTATAAAGGGATTCTTTTTGAAAAATATTTTCCCCACATTTAATCCCGTATGATACAGTTTATTATTTAATCTAAAAAAATATTTGCATTACTACAGGATTACTTGATGTGCCTCTATGAATGGACTGACTGTTTTACTAAAAATTTATAGCCGGTCTTGAATTAACATTAGTATTTAGTGTAATCCCATTCGATGTATTGCCTCCCCATTCATAAAAATGCAAAATGAAAGAGAGTTTTTGTGGATAAATATTATTTGTACATACAATGAAACTTCAGATTTTAGAGCTTCAACAGCCAAGTAAGCTGCAAATTAAGTTTATTAATCATATGTTAATAATGTGATGCAAAAAGGCGATAAAATCAAAATGTGCAAATGCCAGACATAATCAATCTGTTGCTTATGTTTATGTTAATCGAGCAACAATTCTATAAAGAAAATAATACCTAAATTTAAAATCGCGTCTCCTATGTATTGTCTTCCATAGTTGCTGGACACGAAATAATACAAGGGAGAAATCTAACAGATTATAATGCAAAATTAAATTAATGGGGACATGTGTAATCTTCTACCAGAAGTCAACAATGTTATAATATGTAATCTACAAACAAAAGTCTCCTGATTTTATAAAATTTTAAATCTCATATTAAAATATTTGTGGAAAATCAATACAAGATTAAAATACAACAGATGTCGAATTTTTCCGAGTTTGTCGTTAATTACTAAATTTAAGATCTCTATAAATTTCGGTTCTTTATAATATCATGATGTCAAGTGAAAATGATGTCAGCCACTATCAAAGTACTATTTAAATATTAATCCTAGAGAGGTAACAATGAATTTTAATATAATCAGAGGTAACGTACAGGGGCTTTTAGAACCGGAAAATAATTTATTTTTTATTTTATTGTGAAATATAAGAATTTTTTTTTTTTTTTAGGTTCCTGAATTTTATTTTTATGATTTATTTAAATAAAAATACATTAAAATATAATAAACTTTTATTTATGAATTGTAATATTTTTGTTTTGTTTATTGTAAACGAGGAGTGAGTCGGTTGCCTCCACGTGTGCAGCCTAGATACTGCCAGGCAAGAACTGAACGACCGACAATTGCGTGAGGCAGCCTGATGGCATAGACAGGTGCTGTGTCAGGAAGAAGATTACCAGAACATTCGATATTTAAAGCTTCACGCAGGGCAGCCTGGTGTTCAAGGTAGCTGCCCTATAACTAGATCGGCTTCGGGCCGAGTTTGTTATCACAAGCAAAAGGGAAAAAGCCAGATGAATCAGATGAAAAGACATGGCGAGGATACAGATATTGCTACGTGAAACATAAGAGGAATTGCGGGAAAGGAAGTAAGATTACTTACACACATGCCTCTACACTGCAAAAGCGGTAGAAGAGAATGGATTATGTATGTATGTATTATTGTAAACGTGTGTGTTCAGATTGATATCGGCATATTATTACCAATATTAAACAAATTAGTAAAAGTACAGTAAGAGTGAAAATAAATAAGTTGTGTTATAATTGAATCCGAATTCTCATATTAATAAGTAAGTTATTATTACATTTTTCAAGAGTTAAGTGGGCAATTATCTGAAACGCAGCAATATGGTACCTTAGTTCTTGGACAAGATGTACATCGTATTTTTCTCTCTTTCTCTCTTTATTACATTTGATCAGCTGGTTCAGAGGATATCTATATTTGCTTATTTTCACTAACATACGTTCTATAGTTGTTCCTCTATCGGATAGTCTAGTTTGAAATATAATCATCTTTAATATCTTAAGATACATTCATTCCTAAACGATAAAATATTTTTTTGCCCCAAATGCATAATGATCTAAAAAAAAAATAGAAAAGAAGCACTAATGGCCTATAAGAAGATTAAGAATCATCGGATTTACTGGAGTATTCACTTCACTTCAGAGAAGATCTCAGTATTCACTTCAATATCTCTTGTAGATTTTTCACAAATAAATTCTTTGGAATCCTATAAACCGAAATTTCAAGTTGGCTTTTTGTTCCAAGAACATGTTTCTAATTTTTTTCATCCTTTTCTTGATTAACATCCATATTTGCTCCATTAGAACTAATCTAAGAAACAAAAATATATCTAAAAAGAATAATTGAAATGAAATATCTAGCTACTTTTATAAAAAAAAATCAAGTTTTAAGATAAATAAGAGCCTACCGTGATTAAAAACTAAATAAATGCCTCTCAGATGTAACAAAACGAATCTTCAGCCCTAAGGCTGATTACTAATTATAAGCAACCATTTTACATTCATAATTTAAGAGTGCGAAATTTCTATCCGTATAAAACTTTCTTAGTTATTCATTTTGTCACTGTCGTTGCTTCGAATCTGTCAAATTAGAATATAATAACCATTTTTTTTTGAAAATATTATTTTAAAATCACCACATACTGAAAATTCTCAATACTACTAAGACTTTGCGACAAAAGATGAGTAGGCTAAAGCTGGCGATAAAATTTACATTCAGTTCAAAGGTTGGGGGAGGAGTTTACTAGAATGATGTTGGCAGAGAAGGAGTTGGTTGGAAGTAAAGTAGGCACGATGCTCTAGGGTGCCACTGCTATTTGCATCTCTAAAGCTTCTTCTTTACTTTCTTTACTTACACACTACTACGTTTACTTTCTCACTTTTTTTTTTTTTTGTAAGTTGTACCGTTAGATGGCGTAAGTATGCAAGAAGGATGGGTCGTATCTCTAAAAAAGAGATTCCTATCTTCTGCGGCATCTCTTTAGGCTGTTTAGGACTTTTCTACACTCAATCTACTTAACCTCTTCTACCTAAAATAAAATAGAGTATCATGAGTCTGTTACAAAGTTTATGAACACTACGTACTTTTCACTTTGTAATGATAAAATCCGCATAATAACCAAAGAATTAGGCCATTTATTGGCATCAATGCTTTTTTTTTTTAATTTGTGGATAAGAGTATTAAACCTTGATCATAAAGTATTCAGAATAGCGAATTTCACATTAAAATATATATATATTAAAGTTACAGTAGCATAAAACGGTGAATAAGCAGCTACGTGTACAGAGACCACCTCCTTATAACATCCAGCCTCCTTCCTTCTATGATAAATAATTTATGTAGGTCAATCCAGTAGCTAGTTGAACAGTTGTATAGTAGCGCAATTATAGTCGTAATAGTGCATTTAATTGGTGTTAGCGTGCATATTATGATACTTTGAATATATTTAACGTGTAGTTTATACAAACTTTTTTATACTTATATATATGTATATATATTTATATATATTGGAGTATAAGAATGCTCTAAAGGGGAAGTAGGACTTCCTTTATATTTTCAGTGTGAGATTTACTTTAAAAGAGTGTGCCGGTCTAACAGGAGCTCCTGACTGGTAAACATACATTTGATATTAAACGTTGTTAGTTCACATATTTACTGCAGTAAATTGAAAGGGTACGAATATTTTAGATATTTTATCATTTTACATTTTTTTTATGTCAAATAATTATTTCTTTATTAATTTGTAGTGAGTGAATAAATTCATTTGTTATAGTATTGCATGTGTCATTATTTCTATATTTTAACTTTGAACACCAATTACTTCTACTAATTAATTGAATCTTTGAGGAAAATCGATAAAATAAAGAGACGGTAAGTAAAGAAAACGTTACAATTGGGGGGCAGTTCCGGAATATCAATTTTAAAATTGATAGTTGGACCTTATAGGTGATCAAAGTAAAATAATTGCGATATTGAAAGGAAGATTTTTTTATGTTTTGATAGATTATTGTTTAGATAATTTCTATTATTCTGTAAATTGTTTTATTCTATAAATGCATTTGTAAATCATTTGATTCCCTTTTTGGAGTAACACCAATCGATCGTAATTTGATATAAATAATTAATAATAATAAAAAAAAAAATGAATGAAGGATATGAACTATGATCAGGCAAACGTAGCGTATTACCCGAACAAAACGACGAGTTTAGTTCACAGAACACGGCAGAAACTGATTAAACATTAACACACATTTCCTCTGTAACTGATCCCAACATGACATCCTCAGCACACGACATTGAATTACGGATCAAATTGTTATTAGAACAACAAATGGAAATTTTTAACCAAAAATTTAATGAAATAATCACGAAATAAATATCCTTTTACAATGAGATTGAAGCTAGAATAACCAAATTAGAACAAAATCAGAACATTTACCATTCACAACTTGATTTATTATCAGTAGAAATCGATACTATAAAACACTTGCTTGGATAAAATTCGCGAAATTTAAATTTACCGGAAGACATTCAAAAATCGAAGACAAGTTCTAATATTTTTGAGAAAGATTTTATTTCATACTTTTAAAAAAATTATTCAAAAAAATAAAATCACTTTTAAAGATAGTTATACAGATCGGCCAAAATATTTTCTCAAAAATATTGTCGAGGCTTTTCGAAGATTTGGTCATTATTATGATTTCAGACAGTTCATAACTATGCACTTATCTGGGGAGTCGTTAGAATGGTTTGTCACGCGAGCAGAAAGTTTTAATACAATCGAGCTATTTGCCATAATTTTGAGAAAAGATTTGGTGGAGATAAATACGATTTGATAGTCCGTATAGAATTAGACAATGGGCATTACAACTATATAATTTACACATGAAACCCGGGGAATACTTCAGCCACTTAATTGCAAGAACACTGGATTGCACACATCCGTTTAGTGGAAGTTACCTACGTGAGCTTTTGTCAAAACACTTCGGGGAGACGATTGAAAATTGCGTTCGCATTCAAAATATAACATCGGCTGATGCATTACATGAACAAATACATCGCGTTAGATTTTATAAGAAAGGAAGTTCATGGTAACCAAACACAAAATTATTACGAAAGAAAAGAAACCAGAGCCTATACACCTCAGGATTATCTATACACCTCGTACGTCGGAACCTGTTCAAACTGTCACTTTTAATAAAGCTAACGCGAAACTAACAACAATTCTGATGGATATAATAAATTTGGAAGGGAGAGACCAAACAATGATCTTTATCAAGATTCTAAGATATATCGTTCTAGTAGGTATACTACGACAAGGGAGCCATTTTTAAACCAGAATAGTGTCGAACAGCGATCATATAGCGCCGTGATCACATACATCACAAACAAATTAGACTTGCCCACACAGAAGGGGGATACATTTTATATTTTAAAATCACTACAGGAACAATTTAACGTACTTAATGATAATATGTTAAAGTTACTGGAATCAAAAAACGGATTACAAGGGACAGAAACATCTGTCCCAACATAAGTTATATGGAACTTGGAGAACAGAATGAATACAATTGCAATGTAACGGCATCACAATCCTCTTTGTCCAATAGTACCTTATCAGAAAAGAGAAAACGAAGGAAATTCGCAAACCCATTTCATAAAAATTTTGAAGTTAATCCCTCTCCGCCATCAAAGAACATTCATACTTTAGCTTCCTTTAATAAGCACAGTGTGTCAAGTATTCAGTCACTGACCAAAGAATTCACTGAACTATTATTATATGGCATTTTTGGTAGTCCTGAAAAAATTAAGAAATGTCCCGAAGTAAAGATCACCTTAGGGGAACATGAAACAGAGGCGCTCGTTGATAGTGGATCTGACATCACGTGTATACAAGAACAATTCTATAATCAGATCAAAATTGGCATATTAATGAAGAATAAACGGGCACTACCCATACAAAATATATACATATTACTTCAGCCACAAACAAGAAATCAAAGCGTATTAATAAACAAGTTTTATTGAACCTAAAATTAGGTGACCATTTCGATGCGGATATTATATTTTACGTTGTACTAAACTTAACTAAAAATATTATTCTTGGGATTGATTCCCTTTATGATTTGAAAGCACAATTGGATTTTACAGAACAATAACTTATATTACATAGAGACGGACCAACAATCAACTTGGACTTCGTGAACTCAAACATGAATGATGGTCACAACGTCACATTGCACATTAAAAGGACATCTGAAGACATGGAATTATCTGATGCAAAAATTCAAGAAAAAATTTACGAAATTACTGATACAATTGGTAAAGATCACAAATTCATAAACACATTTTCAATAAAAAGCCGGGAACAATTAAGAACTTTACATACACCTTAGAAATTATACAATAAAAATTAATCTATACCGCACCATAAATTACAACTGGCGAGAGAAGAAATTTACAAACTCATCGAACAAGATATTATAGAACAAGCCAAAACTCTCTACATTTCACCATTAGTCTGTATAAACAAAAACATGGATCCTTACGCTTATATACTGACGGGCGTCACCTGAATACTAAAATAGTTTCGGATTATGAAAGAGCGCACGATGTTGAAAATATTCTAATGAATTGTCGGGACGTCAAGTATTTCACTACTATTGACCTTACTAAAAGTTTTTATCAAATCGAATTGAATCCGGGTTGGAAGATTGGATTATGTGGGATATGTTCTTACACCGAAAGGTATCAAACCACAGCCCGACAAAATTAAGGCCATACATAGAGCAAAATCACCGGCAAATCGAAAACAACTCAGGTCTTTTCTTGGCCTCACAAATTTTTATCAGAAATTCACGGAGAAGTATTCCTATAAAGTGAGTGGGCTCCAGAAGTTATTAAAGACATCAACAAAATGGAAATGGACCGAGAAAGAGGAAGCTATCTTTCAAGAAATATAGGATCTTTTTGTTGAGGAGGTAACATTAGGTTATCCCGATTTTTCAAAAACGTTTACTGTCCAGACCAATGCAAGTGGATATGCGTTAGGGTCACAATTATGTCAGAACATTACTGGCGAAATGAAAATCATTCAGTGAGCAAGTCGCATGTTACAACCTCACGAAATTAACTATAGCACTTCAGAGAAACAACTTCTAACTATTATATGGACTGTCCAGAAATTTCAGAGTTATCTTTTAGGAAAACCATTCGTGATTAGAACGGATCATAAAGCCTGGGTTTTTCTGC
Source organism: Triatoma infestans (assembly GCA_011037195.1). NCBI lineage: Eukaryota > Metazoa > Arthropoda > Insecta > Hemiptera > Reduviidae > Triatoma > Triatoma infestans. The sequence continues at coordinate 13,689 of JAAEAF010002727.1, read as the reverse complement.
AGAAGGGAAAAAATCTGTCTCCCCGAATTATGAGGTGGGCCCTTTTTCTGCAACAGTTTGATTATGTAATAAAGCATGTACTGGGGAAGGACAATGTAATAGCCGATTACTTAAGTCGTTATCCATCTGACTTACAAATTAAATTAACAAAACCAAGACTTGAAATAAACGAATTATCAGTACACCAGGGCCCCTTAGAAAATATATAATCAGAATTTCCTAAGTTCTATCAGGTTGACAAGAATATCCTAAAATTAATATCTAAAACAAACGATCTCGTTACAATGTCCTAGATTTTATCAAGATTGTAATTTAATTTTTATTCAAAAACATAAAGGGGCGCAACAAGGGGCGGGTGTTAGTGTAGTGGTTATGAGCATGGACTTGTAAGTGGGAGGATCCCAGTTCGAGTCCAGCGTATAACTGCTAAATTTTATATTTATTTAAAAAATGTTAATAGTAAAGTAGGTGCTTCCGCCCCCGTCCACGACACCTAATTTGATAGTTGGACGTTAAGCCCGCCTGAAAAAAGTAGACATTACTTTACTTTAAAGAGGCGCAACATAAGATCTGCATACTGACTCAGTGGTTAATAAACTTATTGAACTGTTTCATACCTCACATGGACACACAGGAATCCACAAAACTGCCCATTTAATACAATCCCATTTTTATGCACCATCATTATTGGACAAAATTACACATATGTTAGGAGTTGACACATCTGCCAGACACACAACATTACTAATCGTACATCATATGCTGGTTACTGCTATCTTATAAATTGTAAAGCATTAGAAACAGCTTCGATAGATTTTTTAGGGCCTTTACCAACGGCTAAGTCAAATTTTAAACACCTTGTGGTAGTGATAGATAATTTCTCGAAACTAACGAAATTATACGCTGTAACCACGGCAACAACAAGTAGTGCTATAAAGGCCGTTCAACAGTTCTGCAAGGACGCCGAAGTATCTCAACGAATCGTAAGCGATCTGGTACTCAATTTACAACAGATAAATGGAGGAATGAGTTGATAAAATTGAAAATTAAGCCGACATACGCATCGGTCCGTCATCCCCAGTGAAATAGGGACAGAAAGGACTAATAGAGATATCGGTGAATACCTACGCTTTATGCTTGCAGGGCAAAAACAAACTCTGCGCCCGACTAAATTGAAATTAATTGAGTTCCTCTTAAACAATACATTCCATCAAGGAATAAAAAATTATCCAATTGAAATTCATTATGGAGTTCCAATTTATTTTCACCAACTATTTCCAAATATTTTAAAAGACAGGAAAAGATAAATGATGAAACATTAAGAGTCAATAGAGAGGAAGCGCAGACGATTATTATGGAATCCAGCGAAAAGCGAAAGAAAAAATTTGAAAAGGGGCACCCTTTTACAGAATTTAAGGAAGGAGATCTGGTTCTAGTTCAATCTCTACGAATCCCGAAACATAACCAAGAAATATCAAAACTTCTAAAAATTTGGGATGGACCATTTGTTATTCTACAACGGCTTAGTGTGGGCACGTATTCAATTAGCGACATAGAGTCACGCACTATTCAGGGTACGTTTAATGTTTCATCCCTGAAGAAATATCATCTTCGGATTACAAAGCAAAAGTAATGTTATTCCAGAGTTATTTCGGCAAGAAGAGAAAATTTGAGTTACAATACAGATATTTTAGTTCAGGGTAATTGGAGTATAAGAATACTCTAGAGGAAGTAGGACTTCCTTTATATTTTCAGTGTGAGTTTTACTTTAAAAGAGTGAGTCAGTCTAACAGGAGCTCCTGACTGGTAAACATACATTTTTTGATTTTAAACGTTGCTAGTTCACATATTTACTGCAGTAAATTGAAAGGGTACGAATATTTTAGATACTTTATCATTCTACATTTTTTTTATGTCAAATAATTATTTCTTTATTAATAAATATATGTAGTAAGTGAATAAATTCATTTGTTATAGTATTGCGTGTGTCATTATTTCTATATTTTAACTTTGAACACCAATTACTTCTACTAATTAATTGAATCTTTGAGGAAAATAAGATAAAGAGACGGTAAGTAAGAAAACGTTACAATATATTATATAAATAGGGCAGCGCTGAAATCAATTTATTTCTTGGACAATTTATCACGTTTACTTAATATATCATAAAATTAATTATTCTGCATGCACCTCTCTACTTTTAACACAATGATATTCATGTGCTTCGATGACCGTTTTTTTGTTCTATTTATTTGTCGTAATTTCTTTTAATTAAATGCTAACACTGATTTGACATATAATTTTATTTATACAAATCTAAATTCCAGGCTGAACATTATTAATACATTGATTATTTAATGAAACTCACGAAGTATAGTAAATAATTGATAGAATAAGGTGGATAATTGGCTTATTTGAATGCAATTTACTATTTGCATTATGGCATCTATCTTTTACATGTGCACACTTCCTGCGGTATTTAGCGTTTTTTGTTTTTGTTTTTTTTAGAGCTACCTCTCAGATAACAATACAATTACCCACATATTAGTAAAGGGGAAATAAATTTATTTAAAATTATGTAGGTCTGTTTCTACATAGCGTCCGATCGTGTGGTTTCTGTAATGTTATTGGTGTATGGGCTGTATGTGTGTATGTTGTAGTACGACCACTATTGGAAAGGGCTTATCTGTGTGTGTGTGTGTGTGTGTGTGTATTAGAGAAGAGAACACTACTAAGATATAAGTGAGAAGTCACCACTGGTTTAAAATAAATATATTATCTCTAAATGAATTTAAATATTTTATAATAATTCTTAATAATAAGGTTATAAAAATATAGAAACTCTCTTAAATTAAACACTTCTTGGCACACTGAATTTAAAATGAAAGAGTGACGTTGTGAATGCAACGAATGTTACTGGTTGAATGCTGAAATTAGGCTGTTCATATAATACGTATCTCCAATGCTCTCCTTGGTAGTTAAAAACTGCCCTTTATAGTTGATTTCTAGAAGGGGCTAAAATACAATAGTGCTGAGTGCTTTGACTTTCTTCTAACGGTTGTCTTGTATGTGGATTTTGACCCTTCTGCCAACCAACGTACGAATTTCTTTTATGACTGATTTCCAAATTATTTCTATTTTTCCATTTGCTACTTCCACTACATTTCTCTTTCCGTTTATTCTCTCTCTTTTCCTCTTCTTTCTCTTTCGCTTCCAACTTTGCTCCCTTTTCTCGTACAATACTACCTATATCCGGTTTATTTATATCTTTCAAATTTGATTATCACTGGGTTCCTAGCTCTATCTTCGTGACTTCCGGCGCCCAACCCACTATGTTTTTTCTCTCACTTATTGTTGTTAAGAGGAAGTATTGCGATCGTGTCAAATGTTCGCAACCGAGTTTTCAACGGAAATAAAAGTTCTGAAGTCTCTAAAAAAAAAAAAATAATAATAATAATTAGTATATGGTGCATGTGCGCGTGTATAGTGTATGAACAAAATATATATAACGAAATATCTCAGAAACGTTACACTCAACACTGTCCATCACACGACCGTGAACTTAAATGCTCCCCTGGGATTTTTTTTTTTTTTTTCTAAGTTTCCCTTAAGAAAAGCTAAGACAGCACTGCTAGACTCGAACCCAGGATTCCGTGTCGCTAAATCCTGCGCGCTACCACTGATTGCTAGTCCCTTCTCCTGTAATTAACCTGCAATTGATAGCAATCAATCATACAATAATGGGAAAAATATTTTGATAGAATTCCAGATTAGCAGAAAATCTATTAAATGAAATTATGACTTTACTAAGTGGCTTGTTTGGCATGCTAATTACATTTATATAATCCATCAATTTTATTTGAAATATTTATCCGAAATATTTGTTTTTTTTTTGTAAAAAACAGGGGATCCTGAAATGTTATGTAATCTCTAAATGGCAACCAGTAATTTTTAAAGTAGATGGTAGCAACTACCACGGTATTTACAATACTCACATTCAGGTGCTTTGCCTATCTTAAAAACCAACATGTATAATGTACATCTGCTTTATTTACTGGCACTCATAAGACAACTAGACGTTCAGTAAAAATTACAAGTTTGAGGTAAATTTGTCGATTAGAATTTAATAATTTAGTAAGAAAAATTAGAGAAAGTGTTTCAAAACTCTGCTTAATACTTTCCATGTTGGCAAATTCAGAACTTGTCCAATTCGCGTAGCACTTGCTTACAAGCCAATCACGTATTATTGCTCCCCCTTTCTCGTTATTATTTATTTTATATCTTCAAAAATTCCTCACGTTTTCTTAAGACTAATTATTTATTACCTTCCTTACTTAAACATTATTATTTCTGTTATGAAGAAATTTGGTGAAGTTCGGTCAAGAAAGGAACATTTCAATTATGCCAACGTTTCGACAGAGTTTCCTGTCTTTACAACGCTTTAATCTAAAAAAAACAATACAATGAGGAACCACAATGCATTATTAATACTAAATAAATTTACATTGTGTTTCCTCATTGTATTGTTTTTTTAGATTAAAGCCTTTATAAAGACAGGAACGTTGGCATAATGGTTGTTTCTTTCTTGACCGATCCTCACCAAATTTCTTCATAACATAATTCATCAAACGGTCAACAAATTCTTTTATATTATTGATTCTTTAATTAGTTATTTTGCTCACGTCATTTTCCTTAGCTCCCTTTGGTTATATATTCTTCTCTCAATTTGGCAGCATTTTATTCCATTATTCATCCATACATTCAATCACTAAATTTTATTCCGCATTTTACAAAACCGGCTTCAGCAACTTCTTACTCGAAAGGCAAGACCCATTTCCTTATAATTTGCCCCTTAATTTATAGTTGCTAACTGTAATGCATTTCTATCACTGCTTGCGAGCATTCGTTGATTTTAGCCTTTTACATCATTGGAGTACAAAATTGGACAAAAGTGACAATGCAGTACATGAATGGAGAAAATACTTTTTTCATCTGTTGTGCTACTAAGTTAACGGGGGTAACTAAGCATGCAATCAATAAAAGTGGAGTTTCATTTGTTGTGGCTTATACAATCAATTTTTATCTGTGATTTTATCCGTCGTAGCATGTTTCCATTTGTTGGCTCTGAATGGTTACGGATTATCATCCATCGTCAGAGTATCGCTATCATATCTATGTAGAGTTGACTTCAACTTTAAGTTCCCAACAAATGCACCACACTCGGTGTGATAGCGAAACTGGTATAATAGATAAGAATCTGCAACCAGTCAGAATCAACAAAATGAAACATGCTATGATGGATAAAATCATAGTCTGTTAAAAAATAAATATTTGTTCAGTATTATCCATTATCTTATCAGATGAACATGGATAATTCCTTTTCAATTTTTAGTCATATTCTTGCAATCTATAGAAGTTTATACTGCAGGCAGAAGAATGAAACACAAAAAAAAAAGAAAGAAATAAGTTGAATCCTTTGTAATGAGATCAGTTCAATGGCTACGCTATAACTAGTTTTAATAGTGTATAAAAAATGAAAATAAAAAGAAATTCTGATATAAAAAAGTTATTATTTAATACCAGAACTCCGCTTTATAAAAATTTTTTAAATATTTTATGAATTGTTATAAACATTTAGTTGTTTAGCATAAAATAAAAAAGTTGAATAAACAAATAAGATTTAAAACATTTTTCTTGTTAGATCAAAAAAAAAAAAAATACCATCTTTATTAAAAATAAGTTACTTCTTGCCAGAAGCGTTCATACTTTCACTTTTAAGACTGAAACGTACACACAAAAGAGCCAGAGCTAACTAGAACCCCAACTACAACATGCAGAGAGAGAGAGAGAGAGAGAGAGGTTAATGATCCATTGAGGAGTTGATGAAGGTGCTTTAGGGTGCCATGGAAATTTCAATACAAGAGAATGCTTTTACCTCATTAAATAACCTCTTTTCATAAAATAAACCTATTCAAAAAAAAAAAAAAAATAATAATAATAATAAAATAAAATAAAATTACATAAATTCTGTTTGAGGAAACTTTAGGTTTTTATTTCTTTTAAAAGCTGTTTTTAATATTTTCTTTTCTTCTTAGAATTATTGAATTTTTAATTTTTTTTTTTTTTTTTTTTCCTGGAGATAAAATGTGAAAAATGTATTTTAAATTATTAAACCGGGAATACATTTTAGAGAAATTCTTCTATTTAATTTACATCGTATTATCGATTAAGATAAACTTTTAATTCACTGAATTTATTATTTTATTGAATTTGATGGAATCGAAAAATATGATAAAAGAAGTAGCCAATCGATGGCTTATATTATTCAAATCATGTTTTCATTTTAATTTAATTAATCACACATGTATAGTATTAAAGAGATATATTTTTTTTTTTGTGAAGTATATGAAACCAAAATTTGTCTGATAGTTGAATTTAATTGTTTAAATTATAACTGGTAGGGCTTTAAAAGTTTTTTATTCATCGACTAATCATCGCTGCTATATTTTCTTTTTTGTAATTTATGGCTCATCAACATAGATGATCATTGGCGCCCGGCGATTTCCGGTCATTATTCTCAGACCACACTGTCCATCACCGTACAGTGAGCTGTAGAGGCTCCTATGAAGAAAAAATCTAAGGATAGCACACCTGAACTCGGAAACGGGTCCTCTGCGTGGAAGTCCAGCCGCTTTCTTTAATGACATTCTTGAAACTGCACAAATAACTACATAAGTGAAGAGCTACTTTTACTTGAAACATTGACTTTTATTTGAAAAATTTCTCCGGGAAAATTCTTTTAAGGAGGTTTCGTGTGAGGTGAGGGTTATATTTCTCTCTAAGTGTTATTTTAGATGGCGTAGTAATAATATAAGGGCCCAGAATTCCACTTTTCATTCCTTGTATAGGGAACTAAGATTGGACTTTGGCGGTGGTCACTATATATCGGACGATAACAATGTAAAATTGATCGCTCTGGCTCTCCAGGTTGGGGAATCCCTCACCCCGACCAATCCTTTCCTGATGGTTGCCTGTAAGTATCCTGGGCTACTGAACCCCTGTACTTGAGGCAATTGATAGGAATCAGTAGATGGAATCTGTAGATCCATCGGGCGTGCGATCAGTCATGCTAGCTCGTTAAAATTGAAATACTGAATTAATGGTGCAAGCACCAGTTTCCAAGCCAATTGCTTGCGATTGAGGTTGGATTCGTAATGACCGTGTTTTAACCAACAACTCCAAAGACCGAGGTGATGAGTTGAGCCGGAGGAGACTCGCAATATAAATTAAACCCGGTGCGAGCCCGTAGCTGGAAGCGCATTTGCTGGGTGTGCGCGGTTCACCAGGGCCAACTGGGGGTATATTCCTTCCCTAGCTTCTGGGAGTGAAGTGTGACCAGTTTGTGGGATCACTTAGCGCGCTGGTTGAGCGTATCTTAACCTGCCCTTAAATGGGTCAGACGGGGGAGTGCCTAGGTACTTCTGCTATGGAGAGGTATTGCGCTTACAGTCTCTCCATGATGGTGACATCTCTCTCTTATTAAACGATCCCGTTGCTTGCAACGAGGGACTGGTAAACTCCAAGAGGGAAGGTACGGTCCTTAAACTACCCCCCAGTACCAAGAGGAAAGGGGTATCACGGAAAAAAGGGAATGTGAGTCGGTCCGTTGAGGCATATCTATGTTCCTTGTTGCAACAGGAAATAATTGGAGGACACATATCACTATGCCCCATATTAAAATATATTAGGCAGAGGAGTTTTGGAAGAGATGTGCTCTCAGGCACTGAACTAATAATGTTACTTGATGGTCAGAACTGGGAAAAGTTATACCAGTATCACCTATCTGCTTTTAAGTATAGAAAACTGTTGGTGGAGGAATTTAATTTTTAAATATTAATCTCTTCTTTCAATGTATATATTGCAACTCTGCAGATGAACCAAGGTTCATGCATTGTATTGTTTGTAAAAAAAATGCAAAAATTAAAAAAAAAGTAATTTATTGTAGTATTTTTCTTAATAAACATATTATTATTATTATTCAATTAATATTTTTATTGTAGTTTAATTAATCACATGCAATTAGAAGATTGTGATTGTAATTGAAGAAACGTAATTTGTTTATGAAGTATATGGAAATTAAATTGTCTGCAAAATTTGGTTTTTTAAAAATATCTAGTTTGCTTTAAAAGTTATATCATCGACTTATCATTCTCTGCTATTAATATCTAAAATAAGCATTAATATTTCTTGCAAAGTTGTGCTAATAAGAATTTAAATAATATATTATAATCAGAAATCATTTTCACAAACTTTTCGCAGAGTTTAACCCCGCCCCCCTTCATAGGAGTGATGGTGCCATTTAAATTTGTATGAAACTTTCTAAAGTAAAGTACAAACTAACGTATGAGTAAATGTTTGAGTTTCTGGAGACAAGGTTACTGAATTTCGTGTGGTTTATTCTTTGGGGAAAATGAATAGAGAAAATTGATGTCAAATACAGATCGCAATAAAAAAATTAAACTCATACTTCCAAAATGATTTTGTTGAATAAGGTTGTCTTCGGTTTTAATCACCTTTTTGCAGCTCAGAATGCGTTGTCGATTGCATAGAGTAAAGATAAATGCAGTGTTCACATGCAGCATGACCTAAGTTACAGTTTGGTTCTAATTTGTTTGACCAGATCATTAACCAAAATTGTACTGCTTATTAAAAATTGGAGCTTAGAGAATATTGTGTTTTAAAAGCGTAATAATTCTGCCTTATTTATCTTCATTAAACTACAATGTCATTTTTACCTATTTGTTTTAAATGAATTGTAAATGTCGCCATACTCAAAAATTAAATGGCGCAAATTTTTTATTCCGCGAGAGTTATTATAAATGTAATTAGCATGGTACAAAGGAGCTTTTAATGATTTGCTAGGGTGATGAGGTTACGGGTCCTTGAACAACCAGACTTGGCGTGCCTCAAGGAGCTGTGCTAATTCCCATTCTATTTAACATACACACATCAGACTTGGAAGGCAAGCTAGGGTCGGAATTAGAACTCTCCAGTATGCTGATGACATTACGATTTAGCCTGGAGTGTTGCCCATAGAAAGTATTGTTGCGAAAATGAGGTGGGGCAGTGATGAGATTCAATGCATGGTGTGGAGAGCTGAGGTTCCGGGTGTTTGCTAATAAAGCGCTCCCACTATGTTTAGTAGGAAAAGCTGTAGTAACCAGGAAACTATTCACTTAGGTCCAGTTGAGATCTCGTACAGAAAAGTCTGTACAGTTTTATGACTTGGATTAAATAAATTGTTAAGCAATTATGGTCTAACCAGTAGCTTTTGTATTTTAATACATTTGTGTTTGTAACATGTGTACGCTCGATGTTTGTGGTAATTTTCAAAAACCAAAAAATTTAAATCAATTTTTTATTTTAAATAATAGAAGATATTGATGAAAATATCCATCCAGTCCTTGATTTTTGCGATTTTATTATTTTCTCTTACTCCTGAGTAAAAGAAGAAGTATTGTAATCGTGTCTAATTTTCGATATCGAGTTTTCAGCGAAGATACACGTTTTGTTCAAGTACATACTTGATATTACGTTTAGAAACGTCGATATTTAGAATTTGGCAGGACCAATATGAAAAGGAAAATATAGGGAAATATTGTTCAGATATACAGCTTCAAATCCCTTGTAAACTTTGGTTTGTGTGTTTCGATCAAAATGTTGGATGGGGAACGGCATTTTTTATACTACGATAACGCGGTTGATATTAAACCATAATCTCTCACTAAGCCCCGCACCTATATAAAATACGTATTGCAAATAAGTATCAAAATTGATTGCAGTTGCGGGGAGGATAGTAATGTCAATCATTTTTCTCACACATTTTTGACTGTATTTTTATTTTATTCCCTTAGCAAGAATTATATTAAAAAAAGATAAAAGTTTTTAACCAAAATAATTGAGTATGTATGATTTCCCTGTGCGATAAAACCTTTTTGCCTATAATTGAAAAGGAAGCGCTATTTTGCATGTATAATTTCATCAAAGGGAATGAAACAAAAAATATAGCTAGGATTAGGATTTATCTTCTGTAACTTCAATTGTGAGTACATGTCACTCATACATTTATATCACCAAACAACGTAACATTCACACAGGTATTTATCACCATATTCTTTCAGAGATTTACATGGCAGCAAAATTAAGAATAAGTGCCGCAACACTCATGATTCCCTTATCTCTAAGAATAGAGAAGGATGAAGTGGAAGAGGGTGCAGGAGCTTAAATAAAGATCAAATTAAGAGCCATGTTGCATTTGAAAAAAGGTTTGTTTTTTCCCTGATACATTAGCAGTTTGAGGATCTGGAAGCCAAACGTGGTTAGTAATGTCAATATGTTGGCTGTTGCCAGCCCTTAAATACAAAAAAGCTGGTTAGTGCAAAAAAAAAAAAAATACAAAACCACAAAGTAAATAAATACTTTACCTTGCAGAAGGCATCGATTGAATTAATACTACCAGGAGTGTCCGGATTTTTTTGGACCACCAAGTTTGGAAGTTGGGATTGCTTGGTCTAACCCTTACTTCTTCCATTTTTTTTTTTTTTTTAAATTTAGGGCGCGTGAACATCTATGGTCATTTGCGCCCGGAGCTTTCTCAGCATCCATCGGTCTCCGGACAGAGATCTCTCGCTACAGACAACACTGTCAATCACCGAACAGTAAGCTGTAGAGGCTGCTAGGAAGAAAAAATCTAACACGGGACTTCCGCGTGGGAGTCCAACACGCTAACCACTGAGCTAATCCCTTCCCTGACCTTACTTCCAATAAACCAGCAATAAAAGATGAGTTTTCCAAAAGGAAATAAAAGTAATAATTAATTAATATAAGAATAAAATAATATAATAATAATAATAATAATAATAAATTTCTGTATTTATGAAATATTACATATTACAGGGAGTCTGGTTTGTTTTGACATACAATATATAAACAAAGAAAAAAAAAAAAAAGAAGAAAACATTCTTAGATTAAAATGAAATAAGTAAGCAAATAAATACCTGAGATAACTAAATAAATACAAATCTACTCATTAAAAATAAAAGATCTTAATTTCAAAACCCCACTAATGAAATAGTATACATGGTTGCATTTTTCTGCACTATTAATGTCCAAAATATTTAATACATTGTCTCTTAAAGAGGATTGTGGCAAAATATAATTTCTGAGAAACCTTTCTCTATATGGGTTATATACTGGGCATTCCAACAAAATATGATCGAGGGTTTCCAACTTGTACATGTTACAGACAGTGCACAGTTCCTCTATGTTTATTGAGTACGATGTGCCATTAATAAACAGTTTAATATTAGTTCTATTACATAATCTTAGTTGTATAATAGCCCTTTGCTTTTTGATTGGCATATTTGAGACATAAAATATACCATTGCCAAATGGGCACAGAGACCTATATATCTCGCTATAACTGCTGTTCATAATTCTATATGCATCTTCACTGAGATCACGATTGGCCCATCTCTCCAGTATATCATTATATTCTCTCCTTACGATACTTAAGTCCGAAAAATAGGAAATACCTACATAGCCCAGTGAAACGAGAATATTATTCAAGTGGTACATCCAACCAGAACAAGAAGCCCGACGATTACAGTTTAAAGAGACAAGCAAATATTCGTAACATTTTATGGGATATTCATCAGGTGACATTGTTAGTAAGTGAGTCCACCAGTTCAACACCCGTCTGAGAACTGACAAACTGAGAGAATGGCAACCCATTTCCATACGAATGAAATGATGCGGAGTGCACTTTGGCAGGTGAAATAGATTTTTAAAAAAGGTCGCTAAACCTTTTCAGACGCATTTAAATTATTATTATTATTATTATTGCTTACCTGATAAATTTTTGACATTGTTTATTATAAAAGTGTTAAATTGAACAGTGATTGGCATTGAATGATAAAGATAAAGTGACGAAAAGATAAAGACATTCTTTATGTATTAATTTTATTTTTCTTGAATCATAAGAAAGCAAAATGAGAATGTAGTATCAAGATGGAAAATGTGCAGAGAAACGCAATCAATCTAATCATGTGAATACGAACTATGGTATAATATGGTGCGCTGTGACACATTCCCTTTATTCGGTAGTATGATGTCAACGCCAAGCAAGGGCATGATGATTGATCCTCTAGTAGGAAGGTAACGAGAATTCTCACTGTATCATCATCACATTCCTCACATACATAAACACATGCAAATAATATAACTTTCATTATTCACCTCCTTCTTCATAAACGTTATCATTATTTATTTATTTCTAGATTTTATTTATTTATATAAATCAAAGATCCTTAACCAAGGGTGCGAGAATTTCTGGAGGTGTGAATGGTATTATTGTTAATTTCTTCTATAATTATAAAATTTATGCAATTAATTTCCAACCTACAGTAACGCCAAGCAATAACTTGGTATAAGTAATACCATGGAGGTATGAGTTACTTTTATATATGAGGCTCTAGCTATTGAAATTTAATTCGATTATATATCACACAACCACATATTAAATTAGCAAACGCTTCAGCAACGGAGATATATATTGGAGTGATATATATCTAACTTTTGAGAGGAAGCGTCAGAAGTATATTTTGAGCGAAATTTTTACTGTTTTTGGCAAGTGGAAGGAAGTCTATAGCATATTTATTCCTCCATATAAAACTCAGTGGTTGTGAAATATGTCTTCGATGGCATTGACACCAATTTTCTTAAAACTCGGAATTTTACCAAATAATATATTTAATTCTAATTAATATTATTTAAATAATAAAATTGTATAATAAACCTCAATAGTACTTTATAAGAAAGTCTAACTCCACTCCACCCCTAAAAGTCGCCTTAAAAGTTTTATTTCAAGAAAAATTTTTCAATTAAAAGTCGTAACTCTTTATACTCTGGTTAATATACTGTAACGTTTTTTCCCTCTAAACTAGCTACTGCAACTAGTTATAAGTGGGTTCGTACAGATAAAATACTCTAAACATCAATAAAGAAAACAGCAATTTATTGTTATACACAATAAATTACAAAATACACTTAATAATAATTACTTCACAGTTTAAACCACAAAAGTTCACTTTGTTCACTTTTTATACACTTTCCACAAACGTACACGTCATTTGTACTAAAAAAACTCTGCAAAACTCTCTGCGGCCCTATTATTTATACCGGTGGAGAATCTTCTCGAATCTTCTCAATCCTTCCAGAAATAACTAGAGCGCGTCGCCAGCGCTTTCCAGCGGCCACTAAGAGAATTTGAGGTTCCTACTTCCTCACCTAGATGGCACCACTGACTGCGTTACACTACTAAGTTTAAAGAAAATTGCAAAAAAGTGTAAAAAAAAATTCAGTAAAGTGGTACTTCCAGTTAGGAATTTTGACAGATACATTACTATTAGATTCCATGGTTATTCTAAACAGAATATCAAGTTAGAACTCGATTTTTTGTTTTTTAGCTATTTTTTTTTTTTTTTTTATTTAAGGCGCGTTAACATCTATGGTCATTGGTGCCTACTTAGCTTATTGGCGCACTGCCGGCGTCTGGACAATGTTCTCTCGCTATAGACAGCACTGTCCATTACCGAACATTGAGTTTTAGAGGCTCCTAGGTAGAAAAAA
>JAAEAF010002726.1:0-10216 GCA_011037195.1 Triatoma infestans | reverse complement strand
AGTATTAAACAATTGAAAAAATTCATGATTCATTTTCGATATAAAATTAGAAATGATTTCCATGTAATGAAACTTATGGTTATAAACAATTAAAAATTTCCAGATGAATGAAAAACGTCATGATTATGGTATAAATGTTAAAAAAAATTATTTTCTAATTAAGTAATCATATACAATAATAATGATTTGATTAAATTGTTAAAATATCTTCTAATAATTATTCAGATGTAACAAAACTAATGGCTATAAACAACTGTTCATTTTTAAAGATGACTCTAAGAAAATGGAATATGAATACAAATAAAATTTCAAGATTGATTCTGCATAAATTTAAAATTCATTGAAAATTATACAATTGAAAAAGATTTTTGATAAATATCACAATTATAGAAGTAGATAATTAATAAACAAATGTGATGTAAAAAGATGCAGAGTAAAAATTAAAAATTAATACATACTTAAAATAATTGATAGAAAATTATATAATTGATTGATGATATGACATGATATAATAAAATATATAATTTTTTTATTTTTTTTTATTTTTGCTGTAAACACACATATTTATTTATATACAATTGTTTCTAGGAACTTTAATAATTTGTGTGTGTTTAGGCAAATTAATTAAATAGAAAGGAATGTTAGAAAAAGAAGAAAATAAATTTGTTAAAGTGAAAAAAAAGAATTTATCAAAGAAGTGATAATGTATGCAAATGCATGATGAAAAAAAAGCAATTTATGGAAGAAATGATAATGTACCTTTCCCATGGAAGATCCTTTGAATCAAGATGATTTAATTTAGTGTTTTATTAATCTTCGTTGATCTTGTTGATTGTATGTTTATTATAATTCAATATTCGTCGATGTTTAAAATTTTTATATTTGTCGATTTTGATTTTATTTAATTATATTTTTATTTTATTTTATTTATTTTGTTGTATAAATTCTATAATTTATACATTCGCGGAATAATATATTTTGTTTGTTTTGTGTTTGTAGACGAATTAAATTACTTTCTTTTTTTGCTTCCAACAAGGGTTGGAGTTGTCATACGCTGTCTTATAAATCAAGGTGCAATGATTTAATGTATTTGTTTTAGTTGATTTCTGAATCAACGGTGCAATGATGATTTTGTTTTCTAAATTTGTTTTATGCATTATTTGCACGAAGAAATTTGTTTTATGTTATGCGAAGAAATTTGTTTTATGCATAATGTTGTACGAAGAAATTTGTTTTACGAAGAAGGCCTTGATAGAAACGTTTGCTTAATTTATGTAAACTTAATATTAATTTATAACTAGTGGACGAAATCGATTTCTTGCGAGCAGAAATGCAGGAATGCGCAGCTAGGATACGGCCGTAAGGAGATGTGGTTGTGAGCTCATAAATAATTAATTAATTATTCGAAGTTCGATGAATGTCTGCATAATTAATTAATAATTCGAAGTTCGATGAATGTCTGCAGATTATGTCGACAGAATTCGAAGTGCTAAAGCTAGATAGATTAAGCGAATATTGTTAGTGGTAAACAAGTATTATAACAGTATCATAAAATATATATGAATGTATATGGCCATTTGAAAGAAAATTATTTAGTTGGGTTGTTGATTTTAATCACCCTTCAAGGTACATGTGACAAAAAACAATTAAAAGTGAAAGTAGTAAGTATAATAAACTGGGTTTTTACCAGGTGCAGAAAGATTTCTCCTTTTATTAGTACTTCCATTGTTCGGCAATTCCTTGAAGATTAAAATTTCCCAATTGACCTGGGAAAATCCTTTCCTATTGAAGTAAGGTGCCTGGAATTCCTTCTAATTTTTGTATGCTTATTGTTATTTCACCCTTTTGTCAGCGTTTCTATTCTATTAAACAAGAAGCAAATAAATGAAGTATATCTAAGAATTAAGGGTTTTTACCTGTTTTGTCGGCGTTGAGACAATGCTGTGGAGGTTGTATTCCTTTTTTATAAATTTTCCAGTATTTTAATCCTGCAATAAATTCTAGCATTGTACAGTTTGTTAAATTCCCGTATTGTTTGTTTCTCTAAAATAAGAAAAGTATTAGCAATTGCTCCTTATGACTCCTTTGTCGGTATCTAAATCTAAAATAAGAAATGTTTGGATTTGCTTTGTATCAATGCATTAGTAAATGCTTTGTATGATTTCTTTTATGACCTAAATTTTCATAAAATTCAATGTTTAAATAAATAGGGTGTTTAACCTAAAATTGCTAAGAATGAGAATGTATATTATTTAAAATTAACAATAATTAAATGTATGATGATTGGGGTGTATGGCCTAAAATTGACCATAATCAATGTTCAATTCACACTAACGAAATTGTTTAAATAAATAGGGTGTTTGATCGAAAATTAAATGTTGAATTTGAAACGTGCATTGAAATGTTGAAATACAATTTTCAAAATGCCAGGGTGTATTTACTGAGATATTATGTTGAATTTATTTAAAATTTTTAATTAAAATGTTTATGTTTGAATTTAAATTTTGAAATTAATTTTGAAATTTTTCCTTGGACTAGAGTATTGTCTCCTCCCAACACCAGGAAAATTTGTCTAAATTTTCCGAAAATGTTTTTAAATGTTTGCCTTTCTTGGCCGTAGATTCATTTTGTGTGTTTGTAGGTTTTTGTCGTAGATGTGCTTTTTAAATTTTGCTTAGATGCACTAATTTTCTTTCATTATTATTTAAGGTAATTAGTGCAGTCTGGTTGGAAAATATTGTAAATTTGGTCCGGGCCATGATATTTTTTTGTGAATTTTCCTGTTGAAGTAAAATGTTTTAAATAAACATGGTCGCCTATGCTGAATTTTTGTGGTGAAGTGTTTTTGTTATAGTATTTTTGTCTGATTTGTTTCGCTTTTTCATTGTTGAGTTTGGCTTGTTTGTGTACTGTTTGAATTTTGTCGTGTAGGCATTTAGTGTGTGTGTGTTGAAGTTTTGTGTGATGTGTGATGGATAATTCAGCACCCATGGAAATTTAAATTTTGTACCAAAAACAAGTTCATGGGGGGGTAAAGTTATTGGATACATTTTTTGTAGAGTTGTGGGCTGCCTTAATTAATGGCAGGTAATTATGCCAATTTTTGTCACTTTGGACATAGTGGGATATGTTATTGGCGATGTCTCTATGGATTCTTTCTAATCGTCCATTTGACGCAGGGTGGTATAGCGTCGTGCACACTTTTTTAATTTTTAACAGTGCACAGATTTGGAGTAGGATGGTGGACGTGAAATTGGTACCCAAATCTGTGAGTAGGTACTTTGGCGTGCCGTATCTGGTGAAGATATGGCTAACAATAATTTGAGCAATAGTCTCCGCTTTTTGGTTTGTAATTGGAAACATTTCCAAATAGCGGGAATATTGACAAATTATTGTTAATATGTATTTGTATTCTTCGCCTGTTAGAATATTTGTTGATGGCTCTAGCGGTCCAACAACGTCAATTGAAATAGCTTGCCAAACATTAGTTGGCTCGCTAAATGTGCCTATTGGTGGTTTATAGGCGTTGTCGGTTTTTCTAGTGGCGCAACTATGACACGTCTTGACATAGTTCTCCACGTCTTGGGTCATGTCAGGCCAGGAGAATTGAGTTTTATGCGGTCATATGTTTTTTGTCTGCCATAATGACCAGACAATGGGTTGTCATGATACAGCTGTAAAACTGTATCACGCATTTTGCTTGGAACAAGGATGTTGTTGTCCAGCACATTGATTAGAAGGCCTGAATCATTTAATGCATAATTTTTTGATTGGGCTAGACGTCGGCATTGCTCATCTTCAGCTTGCTGCTGAGCTATTTCTAATAAGTCGATGGTTGGGTAATATTCGGGGATATATCGGTGTTGATGCAGCCTATATATCTACTTAACGCATCTGCATGAGCGATGTTTTTACCCGATCTGTGTTCGATGTAGAAGTCGAACTCACTTAATTTCAGTGACCATCTGTACAATTTCGAATGCGGGTCTTTTAAATTTTGAAGCCACTGCAGAGCTGAGTGGTCAGTTATTATTTTGAATTTGTAGCCGAAAATGATATATCTGTACTGTTTACAGCCAAAGAGAATGGCTAACAGTTCTCTTTCCGTAGTGCAGAGTCTTGTTTCAGTTTCAGACAGTACGCGGGATGAAAAGGCTATTGGACGTTCTTCGCCGCTTATTTGTTGGCTTAGAATTGCAGATATGCCAACGTTGCTCGCGTCCGTAGTCAATATGAATTCGTAATTATAATTGGGGTATGCCAGAATCGGTGGAGAAATCAATTTTTGTTTTAGAATTTGAAATGCCGATGAACATTGAGAAGACCATACAAACTTGGTATTTTTCTTTGTTAAGTCTGTAAGGGGCTTGGCTATTTCCGAGAAATTATGAATGAATTTTCTGTGAAAACCTATAAATCCTAAAAATGCTCTGACGTCTTTTAATTTTTTCGGAATTGGATAGGTTTCTACAGCTTTTAACTTCTCGTGATCTGGAGAAATGCCTTTTTTGCTCAATGTATAGCCTAAATATTTGCATTCTTCTTTGAAGAAGGTACATTTATTTAGGTCTTTACAAAGATTGCCCTTCTGTAATTGTGTGAGAATTTTTTGTGTAGATGTTAACTGTTCATGAAATGTTTTGCCGTGAAAAATTAATATGTCGTCAATGAATGTGTGGCATATGTCACCCGTGTAACCCGATAATATTTTATCCATTAAACGCTGATATGATCCGCTCGCGTTCTTCACACCGAACGGAACAGATAAGAATTTGTATGTGCCGAATTGTGTTATGAATGTTGTTTTGTCTTGTGATGATTTGTCAAGTCTAATGGAGTGGAATGCGTTTGAGATGTCGAGTGTTGTGAAGTATGTTGTGTCATGTAATGTTGATAATATGTGTTGAATGTCTGGAAGAGGATAAATTTCAGATGTGGTGATTGCGTTTAATTTACATAAATCAACCACGTATCTGTACTGTTTGCGTAACTGGGTGATATCGTTTGGATCAACTTTTGTGTGATCCGCAGACTTCTTTTTAACAAGAATCACGGGATGCGCCCAGTTACTCGTCGATGGTTCAATTATTCCTCTATCCAGATTATCTTGTATTAGTGCTTTCAGTATGGGGGCTTCTGAATGTGATAGTTTGTAAGGTCTACTGTGTACAGGCGGATGATTTTGTGTGTCTATGTGGAGTGTAATATCTGTAAATTTTGTTTTGTAATCTTTATCATGTGTGAATGTGTCATAAAATGGAAGGAATGTTTCAACAATTTTGTCTGCTTGTTGTGGAGAGAGATGAGTGAGTTTCTGGCGTAACTGTTGTTGAAAGGCTTGTAATTGTGTTTTTTGTTCGTGCGAGAGTTGTTGAATAGAATTTATGGTATGTTTGTTTAATGAGTTGTACGTCTCAGGGTTGTATTGAATGTGTGCTATTGGAAAATGTTTCGTGATGCAGATTTCATGTTGTGTTGTATTTATTAATGTTATGGCACAAGCATTGTTATGTACGTTAGTCAATGTGTGGGGTAAGTAAATTCCAGTTGGTAGACTGTCATGTTGTGTCAATAGTATGGAACCGTCTGATTTTTGTATGTAGCGTGTAAGTATTGGCGATGTGGGATCGTGCAGGAATTTTGATTTTGTGTCTGGTTGATAATGTTTCTGGTAAAGTTGTGTTTTGAATGTTGTTAATTTGTGATGTTGTGTTGTCTGTTAAGAATGGAATGACTGTTTTGTTTATGATTATGCTTGAGTTTTTGAAATTAATAATGGCTTGAAATTTTGTTAGTAGGTCTCTCCCAATGATCATTTCAAATTCATTTTTCAGTTGGGACACTATGAATTTACCTTGACTTTTTGTGTTTTGGCCTATGGATAATTGAATGTTTGACAGACCATAATTGGGAATGATCTGGTTTGTGATCGATTTTAAAATGATACCAGATTTTTCGGGCCTCGATTTGATGTGACTGGCATCTATGAGCGAGTGTGAGGCACCCGTGTCGATCAGAGCTTTAACTTTTTTGTTTTTAATTTGGACGTTGATTAATAAATTATTTGAATCGTTGAGTGCCGGGATCAAGACCGTGGTAGCCGTTCGTGAAAACGGCTGAGCGCCTAATCGTTTTTTGCATTATTGAACCAGCATGCCTTTGCAGTATGCCCTCGTTTTTCACATATCTGGCATGTTGGCGGAACCCATCTATTCGACGTATTGCCAGTATTAAATTGTTATTATTATTATTGCTGTTATTATTACTATTATTATTATTGTTGGGCATTTGTTTTTTGAAATAGGGCCTACTTTGCCTGAAGGTACGATGGTCTGGCTTAAATTGTAGCTTTTTGCCAAAATTAGTGCGCGCTTGTTTATGATTATTAAAATTATTATTTTTGTTGTTGCAGTCGCGGTTCCAGTGGTTGCCTTGACAAAATTTACAAGGCGAAGGTGGTTTAGAAATAGAAACTCGCCTTCTTTTATTTTTCACGACTTGAAATTTTTGTGTGCATTCCGAGTTCCAATGGACGCCGGAACAATGTTTGCATGGCGATGGCGGTTTGTCAGAAGACTGTATTGGCGAATCTACCTTTTTAATGGCAAATATCGAACCTTGAGGTTCTGCACTTTGTATGTCCCTGAGGGCTGTTGCATAAGTTTGAGCCTCATCAAGGTTTTTGGGGAGTTTGATTTGGACTTGGGCCTTCATGGAACTTGGAAGTGATTTTATGAAGGCGTCCGTTGTTAGCCGCTCAACTAGATTTTGTAACGTTTGTAACGGGTTTTGTTGAGCTTTGAATAAGAGAGATGTGGCAATGTGCTTTATTCTGTCAGCAAAAGCTTCCAGAGTTTCTGATGGATTTTGTTGCAAGCTCGTTATTTGCTGCAACAATACCACGGGCGTTTTTTCTTTTTTAAATCTGGTAATTAGATTTTCCGTGGCTAGTCGGTAGGTTAAAATGATGTTATCATTTGTACACTGCGTTTTAAATGTGTCAAAGAAAATTTTGGCCGCACCCGTTAATTTTAAAATTAGGATTTCCAGTTTGTCGGCTTCTGACCATCCCGAAATCGCACTATAATTATTAATTTGGTCTATAAAGGAATTTATGTCGCTATTATGGGAACCGTCGAAAACTGGTAAATTATTTATCATTTGCCAGTTCCGGATGTTTACGGGATTTGGAGCGTTGCACTTGTTTAGAAGGTACGCGATTGCTTCATCAGCAGATTTTTGTTGGCCATCGATTGTGTAGGTAGACATGATTTTTGATAGTCTTTCTTTTAAAATTAACAAATTGCCACTTGTGGAAAGATTATGTTGTTTTAATTTTTGAATAATTTCGGCTCTTTTCATAAAAATGAAGTCGAAATTTTAAAAATATGAAATATGCAAATAGATGTAACAAAAAAATAGCGGAAATAAAATATTTAAAAGTGTAAAACTAAAATGAATAATAATTAAAAAAAATAATAGAAATTTATATCTTACCTTGTAATGAGAAAGGCTGGGTTTGCGATAGACGCTGCCCACCAATGTAAGCGTTGTGGGAGTTGATGGAAAATAATAACTCTCCAAATCGGTTATAAGAATATAATTGATATAATGTATATGACTGGTACTGCCAATGGACTAATATATAACACTACAAGAACAGACAGGACTTGACTGACTCGGCTAAACGATGTGTACAACTCAAGTGTGAGACTGTGAACAGAATTCCTTTTTGACTCTGTCTCTCGTATATATATCCAACTGGCCTCTCTTCTCCTCTCTCTCGAGAGGGGCTCTTTCTCTCTGATGCGTGGTGGGGGTTCACTCGCTAGTGTGGATGAGTGGTGGGGGTTCACTACCCCTACAACATTTATATATAGTAGATGACAAAAACATAAAAAAAGTTGAAGACATTATCTCTGCTTGATTTGTTGATTTTTGGAAAATCATTTACTTTGAAAATCAGAAACAGGCCAAAAGCAAGTTATGACGAAATAAGTTCTCATTTAAACAAAGGTTCTAAAAAAAAAAAAAAAAAAAAAAAAAAATTTAAATAAATCTGGTGTGAAACACTCACATGGTTTTAGATCTAACTGCTCCTAATGCCATTATATAAATTTGATCATTTATCGTGACATAAATGTAAAACTGGTGGGAAGACAAATGACTAACATACCAATAAAGAAGTGTTAATATTGTAGTCCAGAAGAGTGCGCAGTAACACCAAACCAACAGACATATTTGAAGTTTCCGCAATACTATCTAAAATCATTAATTTTTTGTTTTGTATCGAAAACAAAAATGATGTTATATATATATATATATATATAATACAAAGTTTAAAGAAAATTATCGGAGCTATTTGCGAGTAAATCGTGAAAAAGTAAATAAAAATTACCCAGTAAAATCGTGTAATTTCTTTCGGTTGATGGATTTTGACCGACAACTCATGTCAGATGCGGTGGTAATATGGTAAACCTAAATGGAATACCAAGTTTAGCTTTCTGCCGCTTTTCGTTTTTGAGATACGGTGATCACATACATATAGATTAGTTGTAGGGGATTATCGCACTGCGACCTGAAAGATGTCAGTCTCCAAGCAGTGTTCTCTAGCTGCAGACAACGCTGTTCATCACCTATCAGTGAGCTGTAGAGGCTCCTAGGAAGAGAAAATTTAAGAGCAGCATGCTGGATTCGAACCCGGGACCTCCGCGATACTAGTCCAGCGAGCTAACACTGAGCTAATCCTTTCCTTCTCCCTTAGCTTACGCCAATTAACTAAAAACGGAGACTCTAGTTTGTGTACTGTGTTTATCCTTGTCTGTAAAGTGTAGAGTATATGTAGTTCTGACGAAGTGCATGGAGTTGTGTACGGTTCTGACGAAGTGCATGGAGTACTGAGCTGTGGTAACCCAAGAGGTCGCTACTCCCCAAGTAACTGCATGCACAGATACCCCTTGCGGGCATGATCACACACATACTCACAAATACATATACACCGCACACACACACACACATACCTTGAAAATTTGGCACTGTTACAGCAGAGAAAGAGAAACAAAATCCAGGCACTCTCTTGAACTGGAGTGGGAGAAACTATATAAATACAGCGACGGGACACAGAGGATATAGTTCAAATTAGTTCAGAAGATAGTTCACCAGTCACAACGTGTCATTACCCCCTTCCACTCTAAATCTACCATCTTTACTGTAAAGTCCAGGCAGTCAATGAAACTCATCATTATATTACAGTGTTAACCAAGTCTTACTTAACTCATCAAATCAAACAAATTCTCTCCATCCAACTCATCCATTACAGCACGTTCGCAATACTTGCTCTTACTAGGAGTAAGAGAACATACAAATTTACAGAACATTAAATTTAAGAATATACTGACTTTTCTACAGAGTTTAAAAATTAAATTGTTAGGTTCCGCACACTAATGCTCCCCTTAGTTCCTTCTGGGGAACATTTAACATCTAATCGATGAAGACTTAATTATTTTACCTTAATTATTGCTAAATGTTGTACTCTAGGTAGAGATATATATACGTACGAAGTGAAAGGATGTGTTTCTGATGATGAATGATTACTATAAACGAGGCTTATAAAATGAACAAGCTGTACACACGCGCACACGGGGTATTAACAGGACCAAAAAGCTTAACATCCAGAACACGCTGTAACCGACACAATGACTGAACGTTTTATTAGTGGCGGCTCAGCGTTTAATAGAGCAGTGTGAGTGATGGTACAGTTAAACAAAAACAAAACTTTGTGTGTTGGTTGCTAGTCCGGGTAAGCTTTGTGTACCACACTGTGCTCTTTCCTGCGGCCTCTGCTTCTTCTTCTGTTTCTTCTTCGCCCTTCGATGTTCTTCTTCTCTTGTTGCCATGGTCTTGTCTTTAGAGGAGAAGGGAAGCAGTCACGTTCAAATGTGTGTGTCTCTCTCTCTCTCTTTCACTCCTCTCTCACTTTCCCCTCTCCACCTTACCGACTTGTTCTACCATCCAACAAACTGTGGTTTTACTAATGGCCTAAGTTTGACTGTCAGACTTCAACCGTAGAAGAGAATACTACACAGGAAAATGGAGCAAACCGAGCAAGAATCTACTACTGAACATATTTTATAGATAAAGATTTGGTTTCTCATTCACCTCCTCATTATTCTAACAAAAAAAAAAAATCTGATGTGAAACACTCATACGATTTTCT
>JAAEAF010002725.1:0-39710 GCA_011037195.1 Triatoma infestans | reverse complement strand
TAAAGTCACTTTTTTGAGGAAACTCTACCCTTCCCGTGTCCCGGAATGAACTTACTCGGAAAAAAGTGCCCAACAAAAGTCTGTATCTCTCTCTGTATTCATAGTCGGTGTAACAAATTTAATAAAACCCGTTGGTGTTTTTATGGATGAAATCCTAGAAAGTGAAATAACTGTTTAGTAAAAACGCATTTCTGGTTAACCTTCAAACAGATATTCATCATACAGCCTCTCACTCAAAAGCTCCCTTAAATGAATTTTCCCAGAGAAATGTTTCAAATGAAGGTTGTAGCTACTAACTAGTTAATAGTAGTAGTGAAGTAAATAAGTAGTTAATTTACCAAGATTAAAAAAAATCTTTGAAGCGGTTTTTGAGAAAAAACTGTACAAAAATCCATTCAGTAAAGTACTACTTCCGGTTGAGAAGGGATTTTATCATTTAGAATTTCTTGAATTGTTGGGATTGCATTAGTGAATGTAATTGATTAATTCGCACCAAGATTTTTGTATGTTTAAGATTAGGATATTTTGAATTTTATTATTCAAATTTTTGGCGAGTTAATAGTCACACACTTAATTGATTTATTCGATTAATAAAATGCATTCTTTATTTTTTCGGCATTATTATCTGTGCATTTTTAACGATTAATGTTTAAATATATCGTGAATATGAATTTGCATACGGTGAATGTATAAATAATAATAATAATTTGCAACGTTAGAAAATGTTATGCCCGCTGGATTTGTAGAAAATAAGAGCAGTGGTCAATACTGTATACTGCCGACAGGGGCCAGCACATTCATGGAAATGTAACTACTTATCTTAATGCGACATATGAATATTATTACGGACAGTACATGCATATCATGGCTACCAACTACGAGAAGATGCCATACATTCATATTACCGTGTAGGTTGTATTTGCATTTTGATTAATTAACTTCCCATGTTAATTGAATGCTGTATAATTACTTATGTTACTAATACCTTGATGCACGCCAGTGATTTATTGGAATGTAATCTATACCTTGCTATATAAAGAACCTTTTAATTAATTAATTTTAATTACTAGGTGTTTAGTTATTAGATAGTTTTGAATACCATCATATCCAAGAGATTTTCTATTTCACAGTTAGACTGCCAGCAAAATAGGAAATCAGGATCGTAGTAACTCATGCAATTCAATATCATCTCTTTTAAATCAGCCAGACATTTCTATTGCTCAGTCATTCTGACATCAGGATAAATGTGGCACCTCATTCACTGTCTCGGTTTAAACGATTTTCTTTTTTGGTACTTAAACATTAATCTGGTGTAAAACACTTTTTGACTTTCTCTTACTGCGATTTATGTAGTTATAGTTGACTAACATAGTTCTAACATGTAATCCTTACTAGATGTTTACTTGGTGGAAGGATCTGAACTTTATAAAAACTAACTACTTTTCTGAGCAAACCAAAATCTTACTTCTCCCCCCAAAACTTCTCTTAAATGAATTTAGTGGGAAAACTAATCCACAGACAAAAGTGCAAGCAAGTTATATAACAAGTTATATACAAATATAAGCAAGTTAGTATAACAAGTTATATACAAATATAAGCAAGTTAGTATAACAAGTTATATACAAATATAAGCAAGTTAGTATAACAAGTTATATACAAATATAAGCAAGTTAGTATAACAAGTTATATACAAATATAACAAGTTAGTATAACAAGTTATAATGAAATCCGTTGGTGTCCGTGGAGAATCCCACAAAACTGGAAAAATCTATTCAGTAAAATTGCACTTCCGGTGAACCAATTTTCTTCAAACTCACATTTCATTGTTATTAATATTATGTAGATGATAGAATAATAAAATAAACTGAAATAACACTTTAGAGGAAAACATAACCCCACTTCTCCCCTAAGACCCCTCTTAAATGATTTTCCTCGGAGAAATATTTCAAATAAGGGTAAAGACAGACACAGCGGTTTCAACCGAAGCGTTTAACGAGTCGGTAGCGTTCTGACAAAACACATTGAGCTGTTTTATTAAGCGATTTGTGCAGTGATCGATGCGGGTTGCAGTATGGACGACGTGGTGTATTTGTCAGTATTGTATTTGCATTGGAAAATGTATAAAAAAGTCTAAAACGAAGAAACCAATTATCAAAGAAAGGCAACAAAAAGGGCATTTTCATACGTTGTTTGCTGAAGTACAAAGAGACGATGAAAAATTTTTAAGTGTGAAACTAAGTTTGCTCTGTGCGAGTCTGTGTTGTCACACTGTCTAAAAAACGCATCTTGAAGATGGGCGAACGCCCGAAACCGGTCGATGACCACAAAATGAAGCAGGCTACCACGAGTGTGAAACTAAGTTTGCTCTGTGCGAGTCTGTGTTGTCACACTGTCTAAAAAACGCACCCTGAAGATGGGCGAACGCCCGAAACCGGTCGATGACCACAAAATGAAGCAGGCTACCACGGAAAATGTCTCTGAAAAATTTTTAACTTCACTAGGATGTCGCGAAGTACTTTATCTATCTCTCTATCGCTGTATTCCTTTATCCTTTATATCCTAAGTGCCGGTCGATTTCTCTTCGTTTATTAGCTTTTCTGCCTCAAATTTTTCTCTAGCCATTTTTAAACAAAACGAGTCTACAGCATCCGAATGGAGCCATCTGAACACATTTAAAGACTCTTCGGGTGACTTCGGGTAAGTTAAACTGACTCGCTCCCCACATCAATCACCTACCGACGCTGTTTTAAAACCGCCGCGTGAAACGAAACGGTCGGCACCCTGTGTATGTTTTATTCCATTATGATATAGTTCATGGCCGGCTCGTGAAACGCTTCGGTTAAAACCGCCGTGTTTGTCTTTACCCTAAAAGTGGTAGCTCTTTATATGTCTAGTTAATATTCCAAGTTACAAGGAAATCGTTGAAGCCATTTTCGAGAAAGTCGCAAAAAACTGTTACTTCCGGTGACTGAATTCGTTCCTAGCCTATTATCGGGTCTCGTGCTAGCACTTATATCAAATTTGCATTTTCTGGGATTTTCCATTTTTTATTGTTGACCCTTCCCCCCCCAATACACATTTTAAAACCATTTTTTCGGACTCAGTGGACCTCAAAACATGTATTTCCGGTGAAAACTCGACACCGTCCGAAAACTTGACACAATCGCACCAGCAATAGAGAAAATACAAATTCTTTGCTAAATATTTTCTCCACTGGAAACAAACCGGCAAACTCAAAAACAACTGCCCACACAATTTTAGTTTAACCTGTTTTGACTAAACGGAAACGATAAACTGAAAACACGTGTCCTTCTACTTGAAATACTTAGTGTTTTCCAATTTGTTTTTGTTTATGTCGCTATTTTATTCACTGTAGTGGTGCTGGTAAATTTAGAAAACAAAACAATAAGACTACTCAACTGGACCGTTTGGTGGAATCCCGATCTAAGAGAAAGTCATGTGAGTGTTTTACTTTATTATTATTATTGGTAGTAGTAGTGGTAGTGGTAGTGGGAGATAGCCGTAAAACGTTTGCACTTAAAACTTGAATAAGTATTTTTAAACATAAAATATATATTTTGATGTAACTCAAATAAAAACTTCATTTTATTCGTTTGTTTGAAGTGCGCCGACTGCGAGCAAGAGTCTCCCTTATTTACTTACTTTCTCACACCCTCCTTGTTTCTCGCTCCCTCTCAAATTATTTCTTAAATCTTTCCATTTTAGATGAATATTTTGGTACAGTTTTATGGACGCAATTTATATTGTTATACAAATATAGTACAAACTTATGAAAACCAGTTTTAAATCACGGTTAGTTGATATACTAGATAAGTTTTGGTAGATTAACTTAATCTTACAATAGATTATATCGTCTATTATATAATATATTACATATTTAACCTAGATAGGTAAATTAATTTTTATAAGTTACCTAGTGTCTCTTTTGGCTTTCTTTTACTGCGGTAACAGAAAGTATTGGATTGCCCTTCCTGTCAAATATGTAAAGTTTTCTGCTTCACAGATATTAAGTGAAACGTTAGTGTCATATGCATTATAAAGTTAGAGATATATTCTTCATTAACACATAGAACGTGCAGACCAATAGCCGAAAACATTTGTTTCCTACTCAGAGTAACTGAAAACATCGATTAAGGTCGGTTAAAAAAATAATGCCCGAAGAAGGGGACGATTTTTTGTTAAAGTTTATTTATACTAGCACCATTAATAAAAGCCACAAGTATAATCTGAAACCGTTGCTTGACTTACCTCGGGTAGGTATTTAAATGTTTATATTTATCTATTTAAGGAGACAAGTTTTATTACTTTTACGACTTTTTTAATCATCATTACAGTTTTTATTCTCCCCAGGCCATTTTTTTTTTGTAGATAAAATATTAATAAATGGATCTCTATTGAATTAGTATACTGTTATTTCTGTTTCTTCTTACTGTCTCGTACTTCTAGTAGGAGCAAGTATTGCGAATGTGCGTCTCTTTGTGTGTGTGTGTGTGTGTGTGTGTGTGTGTATTAACAGAATATCTCTAAAACGAAAAGCCCCAGGAGGTTCAAAGTTGGCATTCCATTTAGGCAAACACGAAGATTTCAGTGCGACTTTACTGAATAGTTCTTTCAATTTTTCGCGCTTTTGTAAATCGGTTATTCGGAAGTGCGGGTTTTCAGTTTTTTGGAATTTTCTCGAAAACGGTTACAACGATTTTCTTTAAACTTGGAATACTTGCTGCAGAGATAGATGACGTATCACTTTTATTTGAAATATTTTTCTGAAAAGATTGAATTTAGAGAGGTATTGGGGCCTGTCTGTTATTTAAAATTTAAATCTGCACATGCTTTTTCAGTTTCGACATAGAGCGCTCCCTTAAGGCTGCTCAGTTATACAAGTGCAATCCCCACCACCATTTTTATGGCCAGCCCAGCAAAACATTGCAGTTTTAAAGACAATTCCTTGATTAAATTGTATTAATTAGAGTAAGAGAAATTCGTGTGAGTGTTTCACACCAGATTTTTTTTTCACCAAAAATACGATATTTTGTTTTACTAGAAGGGAAGAAAGGGAATTTTTTTTTCTCATTTTACGTACCACTCAAGTGCATCCTGTTTTATAATATTGGATTTCTATTGATGTTGATGTGTATTCCATACCAGAGTATTTTTTTTGTGACATGTCTTTTGTATATATTGTTATATAACCTTCCTCCTAACCTTACTTGTCCAGTGTTTTAATTTAGTAAACTTCACTGAATAATAATATTATTTATTTACAAATGCTAACTAAATCGAACTGAACCTTGATTGTTTCATTACCATTATTAAAGTATGTATATTTGATACAGGTCAAGGTACACTAGAATCTCTTGGTTATCCTTCCATTGACATTAGCTTTAGTTTTTTTTTTTGGTTAATACATAATTAATTTTGCCCAACCTTTTGTATATTGAACTTGTTTTTATAAAAATTTTGAGATTTATAATTATTTTTTCTTAGGAGGAAGTAAGAGCAAGTGCTGCTCGCAGTTGTCAAATTTTTCAAAATTGGGTTTTCTCTCGAAATACATTTTTTTCACCAAAAAAAAGTAAATTTTTTATAGAAATTGTTGTGTAAGTATATTTGCTCATGCACATATATGATAATGCACTCCATAGCAGGAAGTTCAAACTTGATATCCCGTTTGGGTAACATTACCGTATGAGTTTGTTATTCATAATATTTCGTTTACCGCTAATTTCAATCTCGATCTGTTTTTTCGTATTTCTTCATCGGAAAAAGGGTAAAGCTGTTAAGATGAAAGCAACACTTAAATAGATAAATAGATTTAAAACGTAATGAGTAGGTAAAGACTAGAGTAGTTCACTGGACAACTGCAATGCGTCAAACTGTCACTGAAGATTAGGTCAGCCGGTGCAGCATCGTACCAGACCTAGTGTTGTCCTGAAATTCCATTTTCTCACACCCACTTTTATTCACCTGACACAACTCCGGTAATATTAGGGCGGTAACTCCGGTAATATTAGGGCGGTAACTCCGGTAACATAATCTGCTCCATGAAACATTTACACGACTTTTTTTTTTCTTTTTTTTTTTAAATTTAAGGTGCGTCGACATCTATGTTCATTGGCAGGTATCTCAGTGCACTGCCGGTTTCCGGACAGTCTTCTGTCGTTACAGATAACACTGTCCATCACCGGACAGTGAGCTGTAGAGGCTCCTAGGAAGAAAAAATCTAAGGGCAGCACAGCTGGACTCGACCCCAGGTCCTCCGCGTGGGAGTCCAGTACGCTAACCACTTAGCTATTCCCTTCCCACACGACATTCTGATGTCGCAGTTAATACAGTTATAAACTGATTTTTTTTTTTTTAATTTAAGGCGCATCAATATCTATGGTCATTGGCGCCCGGAGCCTTCTCAGTGCACTGCCGGCCTATGGATAGTGTTCTCTTGTTACAAGCAACACAGTCCATCACCGGACGCCGTAGAGGCTCTTAGGAACAAAAAAAATCTAAGGGTAGCATAGCTGGGCTCGAACCGGGAACCTCCGCGTAGGAGTCCAGTATGCTAACCACTTCCCTTCCCTTTATAAATTGATGAATTTCCTTTAAATTTGGATATTCCATTGCCTGTTAACAAGAAGTACAGTTGGTGGTGCATGTTGGTTGACACAAATAGCAGATAGTGCAAGAGGAATGTGATTACATTGAAGTTCAGCAATCAGCGCTGCGCTCAGTCCATAGAAACGCTTGAAATTCTAATGACTAGAAACTTTCTAAAAAAACAAACAATTTTTTCCCCAGAAAAATGTAACAAATAAAAGTGATTGATTTGTTGTTATATGTTGCATTGATTTTTTGTTGATTGCAAGTGTAAATGAGAAATTACTGGAACAGTTTTCGAGAAAGATTAAAATAACATAATAGAAACCCTATTCTTTAAAGTTCCACTTCCGGGAATTTAGCGTTCCATCCTTCACCTGCAACTCAAAAAAAAAAAAAGAAAGAAAAAAAAGTCTCCTCGTTGGAGTGAAAATTGAAAAAAAAATGTCCCTTTTTCAGTTCTCGAATTTTGACTGAAACGTTCGTGTTAAATGCGATATTGATACAGCGGATCAACTTGTAAAATTCCCGTGATATATTTGTCTACAGATCCATTGGCTAAAAATGTTTTGTTTTGCATATTCAGGTCACCTCAAAGTATGTATTTCCGGTGAAAACAAAATTTCAATGAATTGTTATGATCGCCGTACTTTTGTTTAAAAACAGCGATATGAGAAAAGTAACGTAGTGGTAAAGACTGACAAATGGACAAATTAATAAGAGTACATATTGATCTTGTGAAATTTTCACCGGAAGTACACAATTTGAGATCGCCTTGAGTACGATAAAAAACAGTTTGTGTGTGTGTGTGTGTGTGTGTGTGTGTGTGTGAGATGCTCAAACTTGTTATTTCGTTTAGCTAGGCCACTGCATCTGGCACGAAGGTTTCGGTTTTTGTTTTTCCAAGAAAAGCTCCAACGATTTTCTTTAAACTGCGTGTACTATATATAGGTGACATGAAGGGAGGATTTCTAGAGTTTTTTAGGGGGGCCCCCCACCGACACTAAATTTATTTTGGGACATGAAGTAAATATTGATAGCAGTAGGAGAAAGTGCTGGAATGTTTCATACCAGATTTTTTGTTTTCGTTCCTTTTGTTCCTTGGATAGCAGTGAGGCAATTATTGGGCCTTAAGTCAGTGTTATTTTATAATATTAATAATTTAAATATAACGTGGATTAATTAAGATATCATTTAGGGGAAATTCTGGATTAAACCATAGAGACCCTTTTGGAAGAAAAGTTTATTTTATCTTCTTCTCATCTCCAGAAGAGTAAAACGTGGATAGTAAATTGAGGAGAAATAAAAATAAGAGATTTATGTGTTTTACTTGTTTTTGTTGCTATGCTTGCTTTTGTCAATGTTTAAAAGATGGATGACTGAAACCTCGCACCACTTAATTTGTTGCACCAATGAGATAGCAGGGAGCCAATTTATCGAGCACTATGTGCACACACACACACACACACACACACACATGCACTTGAACATGCCACCACCTTACTAGTTCGTCCAATTTATTTTTATCACTGCTGTTTTTGTATTGATGCCTGTAATTCCAGGTGGAGAAGAGTCCGTTGCCGGTTAGGGATATGTTCCTCCTTGTTTGTAAACACACATCTTCTCATGCCCGTGCAGCCCCACTACCTCTGCCTTCTATACCTGGCCTTACTGCTATTTCAGCCACTCGCTAGCTCTTGATTATTTATTTAGCGGTAGTTTACACTCTACTCATTTAGCGGCTAATTTCCACAAACATCACTATTTACTGTTTAGTTGCACAAGAAAGTTTACACAAACAAAACAACAAAATATTTGCTCTAGACTCGCATTGTTTGAAGAAGTATTATTACTTACTTACTTAAACAGAAGTATTCCGAGCTAGACAAATTTTGGTACTTGAGTATTTCAACGAACGCGCACACACACAGACAGTTCTGGAAACAGACTTGTTTAGACTCACAGGCTCCTCTGACAAAAATTTCGTTTCCGGTGAAAACTCGATATCGAAAATTTGACACGATTTCGAGCACTATGTGTGCACACAGACACACACACACATTTCCGGTGACACGACTTGAGTTACTTACTGTCTCTTAGGAGGAGTAAGTAAGAAGAAGTGAACAAACACAACCCCCTTCTCTCTATGTAAAGTTTGCATTTCCACTAGACAAATTTTCTTCAAACTTTGAATTCTAGAAGTGCTTTTAACGATATATAGTTGATAGAACCAAAAATTGTGTGAAGTGGTACTTTAAGGAGGGGAAGCCTAACGTTGCCCCCCCCCGCACAGCCCACCTAAAAATAAATTTTTCCAGGAAAATGATAAAAAAAAATTATACGATATTTATTGTTGTAGATGTTATATTTCTGGTGGGAACTCAATTTCGACAATACTAATTGATCGCAACACGTGGTCACTAATAGCAATAAGAAAAAATTATAATAATAAATGAAATAAAATAAAAATAAATAAATAAACATAAAGAACATACTAACGAAAATAGTGCCACATTCTCCAGCCGGGTAGTTCCAGTGTTTTGTACCGACTGCATTGCGCCAAAATGCTAGAGTTGTTTGATTGAACTGTGTGAGTGTGTGAACAACGTATAAAGCTTTGAACTTGAACACCTTGAACCCTGTGTTTCTGTTACAAGAGAACCAGAGAGAGAGAGAGAGAGAGAGAGAGAAGTTAATAGAAAAGAGCAACAAAGAAATAAATTTAATTTGCATATTCGCCAATTCAATGACTCGAGTATTTTTTATAATTACCAACGGAAAAAGAGAAAGTAAACAATCAGAACTTGTCCATGTTATTGGAAAATTGAAATTTTTCAGAACATTTAGTTGGCAATTATTTTTTAGGGTGGTGCCTAGTATCAATACCCAACAAAACTTGTAATGACAATTTAATGTTAACCCCTAACACCACAATTTCTTGTTCATAAAAAAAAAACTGGTGCGAAACACCCAAACGTCGTTTTATCAAAATTTAACTCATTTGACCTAAAATTAAAATAGGATTGGTGTGATGATGGTTGGCGGACCCAGGCGGAATTATGGCAAGTGGGTTGATTACAATATAGTCCAGATGAGAGCGCCATCTATATTGAACAAACACAACTTTTGAAATTTAACATGTCAGATTGCTCAGAATCCCCTAGAAAACTATTTCTTCAGAAAAAAAGTTACCAATAAAAGTGTCAGGTTATTGTCTGTGCAGTTAGCGACGCCAAACGTTAAGAAAATGTTGTTGTCTCCAGAAAATTAAACAAAAAAATCGAAAAATCTTGTCTTTAAAGTTGCTTTTCCGGTTAAACGATTTTCTTCAAATTTGAAATTCAACAAGTGCTTCTAATGAAAATTAAGATGAGGGAAGGGATTAAGCTCAGTGGAAGCGCGCAGGACTAGCAACGCGGAGGTCCCAGTCTTCCGAGTCCAGCAGTGCTGCCCTTAGATTTTCTCTTGCTAGGACAGCTCACTGTCCAGTGATCGACAGTGTTGTCTGTAGCTAGAGAACACTGCTCGGAGGCCAGCGTGTACTCGGTGCCTCCCAGCGCCAATCATCATAGATGTCGAAACTCTATAAATTAAAAAAGAAAAAGAGTTTGAACCATATACTATACTGAAATGGTACTTTAGAGGGTAGCTAAACGCTACTGTTCCCCTAGGAACCCACCACAAATCAATATTGCCGGAAAAATGCTTCCCAATAAATTGTGACAGGCATGTGTGTATGTGTAAGTAGTAGGTGTGCACAGTTTTTGTGAAAATCGTTTGGAGCCATTTTCGAGAAAAGTGAAAATTGGACAGGATCGCAGAACTAAGAGAATGTATATCCAGTTCTTTGTTTCAGATAATCTAGAAAAGTGAAGATATATTTTTTCGAATTTGGCAGAATTTCTAGTAGAGCTTTTAATGTACTTAATATTATATATAGGTGGTGGAACCATAGGATTTTATATATTGGATGATTTTCAAAATTTTGAATACTAGGCAACCTTGTGCACTACGAAAATCAACATCTACAATCCCCCACCACCTGTATTTGTATGTAGTGTAAGCCAAACTTAACATTTAGTAACTGTGCAAGTTTAGAAGAAAATGAATCACTTGTAGAATTGTGTGAGAAAGTAAAGTATCGTACGAGAAAGTCGTGTGAGTGTTTCTCAATCAGATTTGTATTAGAAATAACACCAGAAATTAAAGTGTGTGATTATATTTAACTTAATATGTACTCTATATTCATATTGTTGACTTTTTTTTCACTACAGCCAGTCTATGAACGCACAGTAGCGTGTATTAGGTGCTCGTATGTGCAAGAAAGATGCGCTGAGAGTTATCCACTTTAAAGATATATAAGTTCTTTCATAACCTTCTCCTATTGGTTACCGTAGCTATAGATACAGTTGCTACCTTCTCCTGCTGTTATCTTAGCCAAACAACTACCCAATGTTTGATGATTCTTTATTGTTGTTGTTCCATTCTGAGATAATGTGCCATGACGTATCTATCTTGCGAAGACCACCGCCCCATACCGATGTTATTTACGCTTCGTACCGTTTGTTTGTTGCTAAGATTAGAATATAGTAAGCTCGAACTACCAATCACTTGTAATATCTCGTCCGGAGTATAATATTCAGTATCGCGTGCCAGTAAAATAGTTAGGAATTTCTGCAATAAGAGAGAGTAAAAACATGTCTATTAAAGAATGTCTAGTAGAAAGCTAGTAGTTTTAGATATCGATATTATTAACTGTGTATCATATTGAGAGCACATTAACATTAAAGGATGGACGGGTGGGGGAGGAATGGTGGCGAAATATAAACTGCAATACTTTCTCCCTCTCTCTTTCATTCTATTTAAATAGAGAAAATGTTTTTTTATATATGTATATATAAATTTTCTTTTACAAACATAAGAGCGGGTATTGCATTCGTGTCGTGTCAATATTTGTGGAAAATTAGTTACACCGAAAATATATGTTTTTAAGATGCTGTGAGTCTGAAACTTTAGAAACTCTCTCTTACTGCTGGAAAGATGAAATATTACAATCGTGTCAAATTTTAGAAATAAAGTGTTCACTGGATATTGTATGTTTTGAGGATCCCTGAATGCGGCAAAAATGTTTTTAGCGAGTAGCCTGTGGGTGTGTGTGTGTGTGTGTGAGATACATACATATATACACCCCTTTTCACATTTTATTACCCGATCGAGCCCTTCTCTATTAAGGTATAATTATTACTTTTGTTTCACTGGTTATTGGTAATTTTTGTTGCGCACAATGGCCAGAGAACTAGAAAACAGATCTGTCACTAGTTCTAGTAGTACAGTGACAGTGACCTAGATTTGCCGGCTGTGACGTCACAATACTCACACTAACTCCATCTAGCAGTTTGCACTCTTGTTTTTGTACACTCATTATACCGGAATATACCTGTCTATTTATTTACTGCTTTCTAGTTAGTAATAGCCTTAACGTCGCCGTCAGGTACGTTATTTATTCTTAACGTCCCCGCTAGGCACGTTATTTCTTCAAAAGCCAACTATAAGGTTTTCCTTTAAACACGTCCCGACAGTATTTCATGACGTAGTCTTCAGGCTGCACATATATCCTCAATCGTCGTCATCCTAGATTATGGCCAACTTTCAGAACTGCCCTGAAATCAGTGTGTGCAGACAAAAAGAGCTGTTTTCGATAAAATCGCAGAAAAATCTATTCAGTAAAGTGATATTTCCGGTTGAGGAATTTTGACAGGTAACTTCCTGTCGGATCCCTGGTGATACCTAAACGGGATATCAAGTATGAACTTCTGTATTTTTCGTTTTCGAGCTATGCTGTTCACATACTTACACACACACACACACAGACACACACACACAGACACACACACAAGAAAGAGAGAGTGACCATCATTTTTGGACTGAGCGGGACCTCAAAACGTGTATTTACGGTTACAACATTTCTTCCAAACCAACTATTTTTATTTTATTTGAATGTATTACAACTTGCAGCCATATAAACATTAAACAAATAATTAATAATTAAGAGACTCAAAATAATTATAATTATTTTATATAAACTAGCAAGTGGTGCTTCATTCAAGCTTTGTTCTCTAAGGTTGTATTGAAAATAAAAATCCATCGTCTAACATATCTCTCCTATTGAAAATGTTGGTGGATCCGCAATGCTGGATAATCCGTCATAGCATGCATATTAGTTTTGTTCCTGACCGGTTTCGGATTTTCATCCATCGCCAGAGCAAATTCACCAAGTTCGTGTAGAGAGTTCACTTCAACGAAATGTTTCTATAGACTCACACTTGTTGGTTTTATATATATATAAGGTTATGCATGCATAACCTTATAATCTTCCCATATATATATATGGGAAGATTATAAGGTTATGTTACTATGTGTGTGTGTTTAATCACAAAATGGAATTATTATAAATTATGATTACACATTAGAAAATAGTGTATAATAAATAGCATGTTTTGAAAAATACTTTATAATTAAATTTAAATAGTGTTGTTAAGCATGCTCAGTGTTTTATCAAGTCATTTCTATTGGGAGGGGGGGGGAGTTATTTCAGGAGTAAACTGTACTAATAAGCATAGATAAATTTTAAAGAAAGGCAATGCAAAGTTTATGGACAGTGAAAACCTTGTACAAGTAATAAACAAAAGTGAAATAGAAGTAGGGTTAATACAAGAGAGTATGTAAGTAAATTGATATGTAAGAAGGTTGGTTGCAAACAGCAAATTGGAGATGATATTAAAATAAATAATAAAGGAATCAAATATATGCGTTATTATTTATCATGCATACTTTAAATGATATTAATTTATGTTTAAATTACATTAAGAATATGTTGAGAGAGTTATGGTGGCATTTGTGTATTTTTAATAGGGCATTGTAGGAGATTTTAAAAATATCATGCAAATAATCTATATTTTAATTGTGAGTGTACAGAAACATTTCGATGAAGTGAACTCTCTACACGAACTTGGTGAATTTGCTCTGACGATAGATGAAAATTCAAAAATGGTCAGGAACAAAACTAATATGCATGCTACGAAGGATAAAATACCGGATAGCTCTCCTACTTTGCTCATGTAGGATTAAATTTTCATCCTGGGCCTCCGGTAAAACAGAGAATTTATTTCTGAAAGCTTCGTATTGAGGACAGCGTAATAACAAATGGAGGACATCTTCCAGCACTTCAAGATGGCAAAGTGAACATTTCTGATCTTATCTGACGAGGTGCTATGCGTTCCTTGTTTACAAATTGCTGCATGCTAGCCTTAACTGAACGAAATTACGAACTATATGGAACGGCACATCGGTCAACAGATATGGCTGCGAACTGAGCATTGAATTGTTATAAAACAAGCTAAAGTTAGTCAATGAATCGAGATCTCTATTCCTTAAAAAATTCTCAGATAATGCAATAACCGTCCGCACTGTGTTTCTCGCAACAGATTCGAGACCATTCAAGTCCACATTCTAACAGCAGTTAGAGAAAAAAAAATTAATAATGACTATTTTTTACTTTTTGTTTTTTGTGATGATTAAAACTATAACTTCACTTATTAGTTTCGATTTAATAATTTATTCTCATATTATTAAATGGTTGTAGAAAAAAGATTATCTTTTCAGTATTCTAAGGACCAGAAAATTACAGAAATCTATATTTCTATCATATTGCCCCCCCCCCCAATAAATTACAATACTGTATGAGAAATTCATCTTTCTCCTCAAATTCTCAAAAAATTAATAGATGTTTTAAAATATTAAAAAACAAAGATGTTTCACATAGCTAGCCAAACTTTTTATTGGTGTTCTTTTAATTAATGTAGATATATATGTCTAGATGTAGACACTTTACTGTAGTAAAAAGAAACTCGTAAAAATCCTCCCATTAAATTTGAAGACGAACTTGTTATTGTGGAAGCATGAGCCAGTCATAAAATCTTTTTAAAAATAAATCCTAACAACACAATGTATACATGCTGTTTATTTTAGTTTTCCTAATAAAAAATTCTTACAAAAATAAATAAATAAATAAATAAATCAGTGCCGAAGTATTTGTGACATTATTTTTTTTGTTATGTTTAACTTAAATTCTAGGTTTTTTTCTTAACTGTTGGTTTGTGATTTAATTAGATTTTTAGTTTTTTATGATCACTTTAAACCAATCAGAAAGTGCAGGAAGATCCTTGAACTATTATTGGACTTTTTAAACATTTGGGTACTGTCCAGTGAGGCATGTCTTATTTGATCTGTTGCATTCTTTTTACAGCTCTATTTTAAACAGCTGCATTTCTAGATATTGTCCACTATGGTTTATTAATGAAATATTAATTATTTGAAGTTGATCTGAATCAGAAAAACACGTGAACCTCTCTTTCAGGTCTTTATCTTTCATTTAATTTTCTCTACTTCCAATGGATTGAGATACTTTTATATTTTGAATTTTTTACTATAAATTTTAAAACTAAATTGAACCCCGAAGCTGTGCCATATGGCGTTTTTCATTAAATGATATACATCCAAACCAAGTTTAGCCGTTTAGCTCTGGCCTTCACTACGGATCTACTACTAACAGTAAGTTCACCCCACTATTGCTGTAATAATGATGTGTCAACATCGACCAGAGGACCCCATGGGAATCGGACATCTGACCGCTCGTACCAATGACGTGAAGCTTTACTCTAACATAAACTCTACCACAAAGATAGATAAATAGATTCTGTAGGGGTTGGCTACCCAGCCTACGCCACTGTGACCCCTATTATGGCACCCGCAAGTTAGAGTTCCCTCTTCAGTTCTGTCTGTTTAATTAGACTTTGGAATTATGTAGAGAAACTCTACCACGTACACGTAATGTTCTAATTTCCTAACCAGGAGGTATGGATCAATTTTCTTGTAGAAAAATGTTTCATAAGAGTGGTCAAAGAAATTTATAATAGTGATGAACATGACAGCTTAAAAGAAAATGGAGTTTTCAAAAAAATAGGGAACTTTTTTTTTTAGGGCGACTTTTATACTGCAGTTAATAGAATTTTAAGATTGACTATATTTTGAATTAGTAAGTTTATGTCAGCCCTAACATTAATACAGAGGTGGTGAGGCATATGTGCCCCAGCCAGCTAATAGTTGAAATGAGTAAACTGAAGTCCAGAAAAGAGTATCAATAACATCGAACAAATATTTGAAATTTAATGTCAAGATTGTTCCAGAAACTCCTTAGACTCAATTTTAAAAAAAAAAAAAAATAGGTTTGTACGTACGTAGTATACGAAATGTAATGAAAATTGTTGGAACCCTTCGAGCAAATCGCGAAAAACTGAAGAAAAAAAAATTCAGTCAAGTGGCATTTGCGGTTGATGGATTTTGACCTTGTGGTACATGAATATCAAGTTTGAGTGTCGTTTTGGAGAGATTTTGTTCTTACGCACACCAGCTATTCGTTAAACCCTCTTTTTTTCTTATTCAGGAAACCACAAAACATGTGTTTCCGGTGAATATTCAGTTTCGGAAATTTGACACGATCGAAATATTTCCGCTTACGAGTGGTGTGAGAGAAAGTAAAAATGGGGACACAAAAATTCAAGGAAGAGGTAAATTTCGGAGAAATGATTTGGATGAGAACATTCAAAAACGGTCTACCGTGGATTACCAAACGTAATGTTAATAATTAATATAATTTTTTGTTATTATATTAATAAAATAAAATCAAGAATTTGCGAAATGTCGAATTTTCGGAAATAAGAGTTTTTCTCGGAATTATCTATCTGGAGGGTTTTTGATGGTGCTGTGCAACGCTAAGCTATTCCTCTAAAGTGCCAGTTCAGTACAATATACAGTCAGTGTTACCATCTACAGAGTATTAAAGGTACTTTAATATACCTACTTCATGGCTATCTTGCTAAGTACAGAAGGCCAAAGAAAAATAAATATATATATATACCTACTGCTGCAGCTGAGTTTGAAGAAAATAGGTTAACCGGAAATGCGAATTTACTGAATAGGTTTTTGGGGAGGGGAATTTTTAGGAAATGGCTTCATTGATTTTCTTTAAGCTTGAAATGCTGTCAAGATCTACATATCACTTACGAACTGACATATCACTTATTTTAACATTTTTTGTATCGGGCACGTGATTGAAATTACACCTAGGTGCTGACTTTCGGACTATAGTTTTTTGGGGGTCGGTTAACTAGTCTAGTTCTTTTTGTATTAGGCATTTAACAATAATTATGCCCCAATTTCTTGTGTTTAGGAATTACTTTGAGAAAGAGAATTAAATTATCTATTTTACCGTAAATATGACAAGCGTTAACAAATAATACCTTAATACGCCTATTCTGAATCGTACCCTGACCCTCCTGGCCAGTGATCCTGGTGCTCCACAGGTAGTAATTTCCATCAATCTTACCCTTCTTTTTTTTCGCTTTAGGTCTCACTGGAATTCTAGGGTGTGGGTGGCAATGTAATTTTATATTTTTTAAGATTCCAGCTTTATATACTTAATGGCTTCATTGTTCTTACAGACATCATACGACCAAGGCAGGACTGGTACAGCTGTTCACAGCTTTATTATAGCTGAAGCCGTTACACTTTAAAACGGATGGTCCAAAGATTGTGCGAAACAAATTGAAGATGACAAACGTCAGGATTGAGCTAGATCCTCAAACGTTAAGATAGAGAATTTTTAAGTAACAAACTTAAGTGAAGTGGCAAAGTTTTCTGAAGTCGACGTTAAAAAAAGATCCTGGAGAATATTCGCAAGAAAATAACCTGAACTTTTTTTTTGTAAACTTGATTTGGGCTATTATGATCAATCTAGGGCAAGCGAGATATTATATTTTTTTTCTGCAACAATTAAAATATGAAGGAGGTGTAAACTTATGGAATGTTTGCTCGTATAGGAGGAATTCATTATTTCGGCATATTTCGATTTGATATTTTGACAGTTGATTCAGACATTCGTCCATGGGCAAAGTGTCATGAATTTATGGCAAATGGTTTTTTTTTTACTTTATTTTAATCCTAGTAAGAGGAAATATTTCTGCGTACCAAATTTACCAAGTTTTCACAGGTGGACTTTGGATTTGTAGAGGGGCTTATCCATTTACGCGGAGGTTCCTAGATCACATAGGAACGGAAGGTTTGTACTGTAAGCGCTTTATGTATCTGTCAAAGAAGGTATATGTAGTGTGCCTGCAGTCTGTACTGTGGTTCTAAGTATGTGAAAGTATCTCCTTCTGGACGCCACTTATGCCAAGCAGAGGGAGTACTGTGGGATAGACCTCCCCCATCCACAGGGGAACAGTGGTCTAGACTAATTGAGCAGGCCATGGACCGACTCGGTCTGCAGCGCCGACGAAAACAGAAAGGAAAGATAATTTATCCGTTACACTTGTACTCCAAAATCTTAGGACTTTCTACTCGGTGTAATTAGTAGTATTCCTAATTTAAGACTCTCAGCTGGGCAGAACTTGATAAATGTTCTGAAGAGAACTTGGAAGTAGATTGAGGTATAATTTAACTTAAACAGAAATGCTAATTTCTATTTTTATTTATATTATTTAAACAGCCCTCTTAGTTTACCGGTCTTGACTACCGCAGACCATTTATGGGGGCCGGGTATTTGACGTGTCTGATTTATCACCTATATAATATTAATGTATTGGTGGAATTCCCAGCGTGAAGAATATAGCTTAACTTTACGATGCGACTTTACCGAATAATTTTTCGGGATTTTCTTGGAAAAGGCTCCTG
The DNA here is from genome assembly GCA_011037195.1 of Triatoma infestans. Classification (NCBI taxonomy): domain Eukaryota; kingdom Metazoa; phylum Arthropoda; class Insecta; order Hemiptera; family Reduviidae; genus Triatoma; species Triatoma infestans. The sequence continues at coordinate 21,311 of JAAEAF010002725.1, read as the reverse complement.
TAAGTGTGTTCTTTTAACTTTAGGTTGCTTTTTTGCAAAAATATTAACTTTTACTTACAACATTTTCCCAGAAAAATTGATAATTATTAATTTCAGGAAATTGAAACGTTAGTCGTAGCAACTGTAAACTTTAAAAGTTTTGTTAGGGATTAATCGAGATACTGCCAGACTGTTATACCCTAATAACCAATAAGGAAACTGATTTTTTTTTCCCACATCCAACTATATTTATGGGTAATGTTAAGTGAGGAAGTGTTTATACAACTTTAATCGCATGTATACAAGTCAGAAGTAAATGTAAAGTAGTTAGGATTGTAATCATTGCACAAGGAGAGATGTTGTGTGAATGTTTCACACCAGATTTCCCCGCCCTCTGAAGGCCGGAAGTACAACTTTTATATACTGGATTTTTATTGCAATAAATGTCACATTGTTTCAGTGTTGCATAACAAAATCAAATTGTCCGTTGGTGGCAAAAAAACCATATGATGTTTTTAAAGAAAATGCATAATTTTTTTGTTTTGTTTTTGTAATTGTTTGGTTATAGTTATGACACCTAGTAAGTAATAAGGTCATGACGGAGATGATGACGGACTGACAGAGATAGAGGTTAGAAGCCAAAACAAAACCGCCAATAATAATTCCTTTGTCATTTTGCAGTGTTCATGATGATGCAACAATTTTCTAAATTACTTTTTGCGGTAGGTAAAAAAAAGAGAAAAATATTGCCTACCCATCCGTTACATTGCATAAATTTTCTATTTTACTATAATTGGTGAAAGGAAATGACCTTTTTGATTTGTGGATAATTTTCGTGTAAGTATTTAGATAGGTCAATTTTGATTTTTTTTTTTTACTTTCTCCTCCTCCTCCTAGTCAGAGGAATTATTGTGATCCTGCCAAGTTTTCGAATTTGAGTTTTCACATACTTGTTTTGAGATACCTGAGTGCGGAAAAAATGTTTTTAGCGAACAGTTTGTATGTGTGTTTGTGTACAAAATAACGCAAAAACGATAAGTCGCTGTAAGTTCCAACTTGGTATTCCGTCTAGGTACTATCACCGTATCCAGCGCTAAGTTTTCGGGCAGCATCCATCAAGCGGAAGTGCTGACTTTACTGAATAGTTTTTTTCAGTTTTTGAGATTTTCTCGAAAACGGTTCCAACGATTTTCTTTAACCTTCGTACACACATAATTACCTATCCACCTTTATTTGAAGCATTTTTCGAGGAAAACTAGATTTTACGCGGATTCTTGGGAGAACAAGTTGTGCTGGAAGGGGGAGAGAGATTATGGCGCTGTCCCTCACACAGCCAACTGGTCCTTTGGTCTAGAAACTATCTAGTACGAATTCTCCTCACCACCTCTAGGTTTCATATATAAGGGCAACTAACATCTGCAAATAAATTTGAAAAATAAAAAATCTGGTGTGAAGCACTCACACGACTTTCTTGTTACATAGTTATAATTGAGTAATTCTGTTCTAACATATAATTCCTACGAGATATTTAGTTGCCTTCAATTAAGTTTAAACTTTCTGCGATTTTTCATTTTGGAGTTATGTTGACCATAACACACACACCAATTTTTAGAAACCACTTACATAATTTACAGAATTATACATAATTTCTTCGTAAAACCAGGCACCAAAAGAGACGTTTAGAGCTTTTTGATTTCACTCCTTGGGGGGAAAAAATTTTGGCTAGCGAAACAAAAATGTCGCCGTCATACAGAGCAAACGTACCGCAATTCATCTGGATTTTACAAACAATACAAATAAGTCGTAATTCCCATATAAAATATATCTAACTTTTGATTATTTTAAAATTTAAGTAACTGCAAGAAAACTTTAATAAATTTAGTGCTAGTAAATCAAAGAAATTTCATTTTAAATATTTATTTTGTTTCTTAATCAAATTTGCATACAAATGAGATGGATGTGTTTGTTTTTATTTTCATATAAATAGATGAGATGAACATTTCATTTCACATAAAGAATGTAGAAACTTTTGGAACGATATTTCACAGTTGGGTTGATCGATATTTCTTTTTTATCTCAAATTATGGTTAATGATGAAAAATTTCGTTTTGATAAATATGTTAGTGCAAAATGACAGAATAGTTAGTTATGTTAGGCTTATTTCAGATATTCTGCGCACCGAGCTAAAAATTCATTTTCAACCATTTTTACTTTCTCCTACTTCTCCTGGTAAGAGAAAGTATAGTAATCGTGTCAAATTTTTAAATGATCATAATATTTCCTCTCAGTAGTAAGTGCAAGTAAAAATAGAAATAAAAACTTAGCAAGTATAATGGGGAGAAATAGAAGAAAAAACTTATTGTGGAAATAAATTGATTTAGAAAGAAACTGTGAACATAAAACAATGAAAGAATTTTGAATATATATATATATATGTATGTATGGTCGATTGCAAAGTAGAAGATGGTTGAATTTGGAGGAAGTAGGGAGAACTTGAAGGAGTTTATGAGAGAGAGAGAGAGAGAGAGAGAGAGTGTTGTGTGTGTGTGTGTGTGTGTGTGTGTGTGTGTGTGTGTATTATTTGTTCAGTTTAAGCATCGGAATTTTCTAAACTGCAATGCAAAAATCGAAATGATTGGCCAAGTCCCATGGAGAGTTCGTTACACATCCTTTGTAAATGGGTTGAAGTAGTTACGAAGACAATAATAATAAATAACTTCCCATTTTACGTAAATATTGTATAATTTCAAGTGAATGATTACATCGATTATAATAATAAATATTTATATAATCACCACACTTGACTAGTTTCCACATTATGCTAATATCCCCCCACCCCACCCCCACACACAAACACTTTACAATTTGTTGATTTCCATGTTATTATAAGTTCTTTTCTTCTTTGTGCAGCTCTATCCCCACCATCCGGCGCGCCAACAGTGTATTGATTCTCAATTTCCTATTTAATGGTGCCAATTTATGTTGAACTGTTTCAAGGTCATTACAGACACAGTGCATAATATATTATCTTTTGTTATTTGCTGTGAATAATAAATTAGTATTATCTTTTATTGACTAGAGTTCAAAATAGTTTTAAACATCTGTTTAATGTTTTTTACTTCCTCTTACTGGTTATAACGGAAGATCTCATTTTTTGAGGGCTCCTGAATTGGAAAAAATATTTTCAATGCGTGCATGTGTTGAACAAAAGATATAAGAGTTGGTCGAGTTGGACTCTACTTTCCATTTCTTTCGCGTATCACATGATTTCTAGTGTGCTAGAATAATGTCTGATTGTACCAAACTAAAGAGTGTCGCATGTGGCAGAAACATAAAATGAATTCAACTTTCTACAAAAACTGGAATTCGGTCAGAAGTAACAAAAAATAAGCATGCCACAACAAAATAATCCAGCATTGCGGACCCAACCACAAGTTCCCACACACATGTCACTTTTATTTGCAAAACTTTTCCCAGGAAAATTGATTGTTATTTTTATGAAGCTACAAGTTGGACTAATGTTGAACTAATGTCTCTGATCCGGTTGCTAAACCGGAAGTGCAATTTTTACTGATAAGTGTTTGGCATTTTTTATTGCAATTTTCTTTAAACTTGTTATGCTTAGTGTACAGATATACACTAACCATTTTCGTTCGAAACATTTGACCGGAAATATTGATTTCAGGGGGAAATATTAGAAAGGCTTCTAGGAGGGACCCGCGTAATTTTGGCTTAATTTTAAACTTCATGATAAAGTTGACTTAACTTGTTTCTTTCACGCATCACGCTAAGTAGTGGAAGGAGTGATTTTAGTGTGGTAGAAAAATTTGTGATTGTTTTGCTAAATAGTTGGGACAATAGTTGATGGCCATAAATTGCCAGATTCAGGTAGACTGGTGTAGTGTGAAACACTCGCACACAACTTTCTCTCACTGTAGCTAATATAGTTATAAAATTGACAACCTTTCTTTAAACTTTGATTTTCTTTTTTCTTTGAGATCTCCAATAAATATGTGGATGGGTCCGCAATGCTGGATAATATCTGGGATTTTATCCGTCGTAGCATGCATGTTTTTGATGCTCCCGACCAGTTTCGCATTTTCATCCATCGTCAGAGTAAGGCTAGCTAAGTTCGTGTAGGGGAGTTGACTCCAACTCAATGTTTCTGTTACGCACTACACTTGTTGATTGTATGCGGGAAGTTATAAGGTTATGTTACTGAGTATAAGTGGGTTTAATAGAAAAAAAGGAAATGATTATTATGGAAATTTAACGACATTTCAGGAAAGCATAATCTCTCCCTTCCTCTAAATCTCCCTTAATTGATTTGTTCGGAAAAAGTTTCAATCACAAGTGATAGGTCTCTGTATGCATGGAATATTATATATATATATATATAATTAATATATATTATTCATGATTACTACCATGAATATATATATATTCTACCATATATATATATATATATATGGTAGAATAGTATAATAAATTAAAATAGTGATGCAGTAATTGAAATAAGATTTTCTACGATTTTGTGTTAATGAGTTATGCTGCACATACATTGCATACACACAAATTGCTGAAAATCACTTTTTTTGACTGAGGGGTACTCAAAACATGTATATTCGGTGAAAATTCCATAAGGAAAATTTGACCTGATTACAATACTTCCTGTTTACGTAAAGAGAAAGTAAGGGCTTACATATACAACTTGGGTGGTAAATAGTATGTTTTTCTACTAGATGTGGCTTTAAATGTTTCTCTGCAGATTCATTATTTAGTAAGCTTCGTGTTACCTTAACCATGTAGTATGAAAGGTTATACATATCTCTTGTCCTATACATTCTGCGTCCTCTTTGCCTATAGCTTTCCAGATCCTTCCAAAAAAAGGTTGTACTTTGAGTAGATAACCAGACAACAGGCCCCCCTCCCCCGGAGGCTACGTGACATGTTTATAAAGAAGGCAGTAGCCTCTACAGTAAAGTAGAACTTTTACAGCCTGCCGTATATTTCAGTATAATCTTTGGGGCTCTTTATTTCTTTCCTCCTTCCCCTGCTTCTTGACTATTCCAACTTTTTTGGCAAAAAAAATTAAAATATAAAATATATCTTTTATTTCTACTTTTTTACTTTATCTGAGTAGAATTTACTTGAGATTCAGAAAGCAGTCATTATGTTTGTATTTTCTCTTGTAGGTGTGTGAGAAAATATTGCGAAGGTGTTAGAATTTCTAATGGAAATACATGTTTTGTTATAGATTTGGAATGTGAAAACATTGTTTTTAGCAAATGAAGGGCATACCGGTGGGGTGGGGGTGGTGGGTGGGGGTTGTTGGGAGAGAAAACTCAACCATACAACGATTTTCTTTAAACACATGTTGCTAACTACATACATTTATTGAGCCTATAAAACATGGCTCCAATAGTGTAACCATGACTTTATTGGTATAAAATTACAAGATCAACAAATTTGGATGCAAAGAAATTCATGCGAATTTTAACGTATTTATTTATTTTGTTCATTTAAATGTTCATCATACAGGTGTTCATTCAAGATTTCTTTGTCTGTTATAACGCTTTATCGATTTCAAGTCGATTTGTTTAAACAACTATTTAAAATTTCATGACAATATAATTAATTAGTTGCAGGGAATCGATTGTAAGATCCTAATCTCATAGTTTATTTCAAACAGGTTATATGTTTTGCACGATCGATATGTTTACTTAAATATCGATTGTCATAATTTAGTATTCCTATATTTTTTTTTTTTTTATCATTGTCAATTTTTAACGAGTAATTTCTATCTTTGATTCGAGTAACCTATCTTTAAGATCTCTTATAATGTCCAGAAAGGATGGTATCTCAATTAATTAGTATTTACGTTTGTTTGTAGTTCTTCTCTTTTTGCGTCTTAATATTAGAGCATCACCTACATTTTTTTTTGTCAGTTAAATATAGCAAATGAAAGTGCAGTAAGTGTGCAGGAAGTGTGCAGGAAGTGTGCAGGAAGTGTGCAGGAAGTTTGTAGAAGAAAATTGCTACAAAATCTCAAAAATATTTAAAAAAAAATCATATAATTAAATGGTACATTGTTGATGAATTTCCAGTAGGATCCCCAGATTTGGATATCATAACAAGATCTACCAAATCGGAATCTAGAAGGAAGGGGCGCGTTACCATTTTCGGGGCGAGAAAGCATGTACTGTCTGTGAAATTTCAGCTCCAACGATTTTCTTTCTACGCATCTACGCACTTAAATTACCTGTCACTTTTATTTGAAACATTTTCCAGGGAGTTGTGGGTGAACAATAGCGTACCAGTATTACTCTAAACTACAATGTATGGTTTTTACCAAATACGTAATTTTAATACACATTATAAGCATTGTGATAGAATTCCAATATATGAAGAAGATCGGTAAAGCGAAATTGCTATTGCGAGTTTTTTTGGAATATTCTCGATTAACGGTTCCAACTATTTCCTTTAAACTTGGAATGTTTACTGCATCGACCACAAACGTATCACTTTTATTTAAAACAGTTTTCTGTAGTAATTGATTCTTAGAGTGTGTGGGAAGCGGAGACTTCAAAATTCAAATGTGTTTCTTCTATATTATTGGAGCTTCTTCCAGCCTCTGTTGGTAGGTTGCCACATGTCCCCCCCTCCACCTGAATATTTATGTTAGCACAAAATGAGTAAAATTAGAATTTAAAAAAAAATCGTCATTATATATTATATATATTATTATATATATATATATATATATATATACAGAGGATAAGAGAACGGTCGTGTAAATGTTTTCACACTAACTTTGCTTTTACACCTATTATTTATTTATTTATTATTAACGATTTTTATCCGTCATTTGTATGTTTCTTTTTAAAAACAGAGAAAAATCTATTACTTTAATGATACATTAAACAAAATAAAAAATCAGCTACTTTTGCGGAATTTGTGGCGTTAAATTGCAAAAAATGGGGGGGGGGGGAGTTGGTTCAGTTAAATGCAAATAAATGGGGGGGGGGGTTGGTTTCAGTTAAATTGCAAATAAATGGGGGGGGGGAGTTGGTTCAGTGTATATGTTGGGTCAAAAATGAACAAAATTTGAACTAAAGAAAAAAAAAAAATCACTAGTTAGAGAAAGTTGTGTGACTGTTTCAGACCAGATTTTTTTTGAGTGAATATTTGTTTTTGGCTAACAAAAATATGGAAGGCCTGTGGTTTATACAAGTGGAAATGTGTTACTTTATTTGAACAGTGTTGCCAATTTGAAACAGCAAAAAAAAATATTTCACAATCGTTGTTTTATTGGGCTCTTTTGTCTGACTGTAGAGGACTTTTTTACTTTATACTGCGATTTTTTTAAAAAGGTTGGAATTAAAACAAACAAATAAAAATGGTATGAAATTTCACACAGTTTTTATTGCATTTTTTAGGAATTTTTACTTTCTCTTAGTGCTGGGATCGTGTCAAAATTTCGATAACCAGTTTTCACCGGAAATACACAATTTGAGGTTTCCTGATTCTGAAAAAGGGGCTTACAGAGAATGGTCTCTGTGAGTGTGTGGTGTGTATGTGTGTTAGTGACCACTTAGCTCAGGAACGGGAACATCGCAGAAAGTTCAAACTTGACATTCCATTTGGGTATCACTATGGGATCCAACAGTAAGTTATTTGTCAAAATTTGTTAACCGGAAGTACAATTAGATGTTTTTACTTTTTTTATTGATTTGGTGACTTTTTGTTGTTACTGCTTGAATAATCATAGGAAACTCAAAACAGATAGCTTTGTCAGAAAGTTAACGGTCAAAATCTTAGAATCGGAAGTATATAACTAAGAGCATGTATTACTACAATCGTGTCAAATTTTCAATATCGTGTATTCACTTACAAATACACGGGGGATGGGCCTCCCAAAGCGGTATTTAGATGTCCTCTAAAGTGCTATTTCAGTTTATTATTCGATTACTGTATTTGATTCACTGAATCATTGTCGTTTGTGACATAAACATGTAGTTTAAGTCAACGCTCTACACGAATTCATTGGAAAACTTACTCTGAGGATGGGTGAAAATCCGAAACGGTCAGAACCAACAAAATGAAGCATGTTAAGATGGATAAAATCATAGATGTTATCAAGCATTGCGAATCCAACCCAATATTCAATGATTCAGTTATATCTGCGCAGTTAGCATCGTTACAAGTTAAAAGAAAATCGTTGTAGCCGTTTTCAGGAAAATTCCACCAAACAAGTCTCCGAAATCTATTCTATAAAATTGCTACCTACTTGCATTTAACCAATTTTCTTGCATTTTAGAATTCTGGCAGAGATAAGATATATAGCTTGTTGTTATTATATTGGTGTTACAAACATACATTGTGCTGAAGTGGTATTTTATAGGCAAGCTTAATGTTGACTCTCAAACACTCAGCCCCCCTCTCCCCCCAACCTACCACCACCACCAAAATAAATCAATTTTCCTAGAAAAATGTTTCAAGTAAACATGATGGACAATTATATGTAAAAACCGTTTACCAAGTTAAAGAATTCGACCATGTCGACTGCAATGGCTATACTCTACGGACCACCAGTTTGAACTACCTGTGAATTTTTCGTTTTTGAGATAATTTTGTTCACACACACACACCCACACATCTGCAAAAAAAAAATTTTTTTACGAATTCAGAGTACCCCAAAATTCGTATCTGTTACAGATTCAGAAAAAGTAAAGAATAAAAAAATAAAATAAAACTAAAACCTTCCTAATACTACGTAATAATAAAATGGTGACATCATCGGTAATTCCCAATATGGAGATTTCATTTTGTAATCCAATAAACCTCTGGTAGGTCGAAAAAAACTTTCACCATCTACAAACAATATACATGGATAGTGTATAGAAGTTCTGATCTTGTTTCTCGAAAACGTGGAGGGACAGCCGCGCGTGTGAATTACAGCGGGAGGGGGGACCTCTGTACGGGTGCCTTGATTAGAGAAGCTGTAGTACTACTGTGTCGGCCCAGTCTAGCCAACCTCATCTGATTATGTCCTACAGTGATGATGAAGCAGTGTTTTCAGTGGTGGCGGTGGTAGATTATTGAGTGAGTGAGTTAGTACGTGAACTCGGACGGACCACAAGTTCATTATTCTATATAACCGCTGATAAAACTATCTCAGGCAAACTTTTTTTTTCGCTTCAGCTTTCTTTTTTGTCAGTGGTGGATAAATATTGACTTCCTAACAACCAATAAAAAAGTCAATCTTCAACCCTCCTCTCTCTCTTTCTCCTAATGTTTTGGACGTTTGTTATAAACTTCACTTTAGCAATCTTGTGGTAAATATTTGTCTATCTTACTAAGCGCCAACCACACTGGCTTTATGATGACGATGGCGATGGCTCTAAAAAAGTGGGAATATTAAAATTTTCTAAAAGTAAACATTGTAAAGAACATAATATTATGAATAAAGTTAGATATTGTGAATAGATATTCTTTTATTATTCAAACTTAATTTTTCCATCCACTGAAAATCACTTTATTATTATTACTGTATTATATTATAAAATGTTATGTATTATTACATATACTGTTACGTATAATAATTCATATATTACATTATTGTAATGCATACATCTATTACGTTATTACATATAATAATATGTATTTATATTATTATATAAATAGCAATTAATGGCAATAAATAAAATTACTATTATTATTATTAAGAATATTGTAAAAGAAAGCATGAATCTTATTATTAATTTTGATTGGTTCCGAATTTTCTTCCATAATCAGAGCCTAGTACGTCAACACAAGTAGATGTTGACTTCTTCTATCGCAGGCCTGTTATTATTATTTCTTTTTTTAATTAAGGCGCGTCAACATTAAAAAAAGGCGGTCATTAGCGCCCGGAGCCTTCTGTTACACTGCCGGCCTCCGGACAGTATTCTTCTCGCTACAGACAAAGCTGTCCTTCACCACACAGTGAGCTGTAGAGGCTCCTAGGAAGAAAAAATAAGGGCAGCACAGCTGGACTCGAACTAGGGATCTCCGCGTAGGAGTAAGCTAACCACTTAGCTATTCCCTACCCTTATGTTATTTTTATTATTTAAATTCTCTCATTAAACCTCTAATCCTTTTTTTCTTAATAATTATCTTCCTGAGTATTGGTCAAATTTTGGATATACCTGTTCTGAAGTCATCTAAAACCAGAAAAATGAGTTTCTGTGATTGGTCTCTCTTAGTCTGACTATCAATCTGTCTCTCACTTCGTTTGTGGGTGTTTATATCTATGTATGTATGTTTTTCGCTGTACGTTCGCAATACGTTCTTTCTGCCCAAAACTCATTTTGTTTTTTAGCTCATGTATGTATGTATGTCTCTATGTATCACTTAATCTGTCTCTCCCACACCCCCGCTACGTCACTCTCCTCTGTTTGAACCTTACGGCCTCACTATCTACGTCTTACTGATTCTCTGACTCTCGTTCCCAAGTGTGTATACTGTCTTAGTCGTTCTCTCTCACCGCTCTCTCTCTCTCTCTCTCTCTCTCTATTGGTTTCTCTCTGTATGATCTCTCTGAAGTTGTATCTCCAGTGTTTTTCTGATTGTCCATCTAGCTCTATTTGCTTCTCTGTCACTCTCTCTAAAACGAAAAAACACCGGAAGCTCCAACTTATATTCCATTTATTTATCACTATGTGATCCGCGATGACCGGTTTCAGTCAAAAAATCCATTCACCGGAATACCAGCTTGATTTACTTTAATTTTTTCCGGTAAAATTGATTTTTTTTCGGAAAGTTGTAGGGATTTGAAACTTTGTAGCTTAATTGTATAGAATGTAAGGTTGCAATGTCTGGTGGCAGATTAAGGATATAAACATAATGTAAACATTCTGATTTTTAAGCAATTTATGTTGTAAATTGGATGTTGAGGTTCGGTCATACAAAAGAACTCTTTTTAAATTTCTACCGACTTTTCGGCCTTCTTCAGGGTCTGTATAAAGGTTTTAATATAAATAAAAAAAAATAGAAAAACAATATAAAATATAAACTTAAAATAAATCTTTCAAATCAAATTTTTTTAAAATTAACTATATAAATAAACTAGATAAAAAGTACAATATATATAGCACATTTAAATTTATTTTAAACTATTGTTGTAGAACAGATTAATATTAAAGAAAATCACAACTATTGAAACTTAGACAATATGTGGCTTATATAAGTGTAAAGTATGGAAATAACTTAGGAAATGTACTTACAAAAATTTTGTTAGTTAGAATTATTTACAAACACTAGTTTAATCTGTGACATACCAACACCAAGTGTTACGGACTTTGGATGGGTCAAGGTTTATAAAGGGCTAGGAGAGCGGATGGGGAAACAGTGTCTTAATCTGTATGTTGTTTTGGAAATTCCACGAGATTGTTATAACTGAGCGATAGGTTTTTGGTGTCTGTTCTGAAATTGTTAGATAATTTATCTTTTTTAATATGTATCATTTCCAATATATTTCTTTTTTTATTATTATTGATGGAGAGAATTTTATTGTTTTCCATGTCAAATTCATGTTTGTATTGTATGCAATCATTCGTTAGTGCTGTAGTCATGTCAGTCGGTTTTTTAGTTTTGCAGTCATATTTTTTAAATATTGAGATGTTTGTCCTATGTATGTAGCTCGGCATTGTAAACAATTTATTTTATAAATTACATCTGATAATAAAATTGTATAAAGATTATATAGACATATGTGATATAAAGTTGTATTTAGATTTATATTATAACTTTACAACGTAGAGATCAGCTGATAAATTGAATATCTGTTTAATTATAACAGCTGCATTTTTTGTTAATTCTTCAGAGATGTATGTATAATATTATTCCCAGGGAAGTTCACTGTACTAAAACCTCAAGTGAACATCATATTAGGAGGTGTTTTTGAAATAAAAATATAAAACAATTTGGCTGCACTGTTGCACAGTTTTACTTGGACAGCGGGAGAGAGAGTGTGTATTAGATTCTTACTGAACATGTATTCAAGAACTGGTTTTTAAGTTTAAAAAAAAAATCTTGGTGTGCGCAGTAGTGGAGGGGGCAGAACTGTCTGAGAACACTTGCACCGCCACTCGGTCAGACAGAGCACAAGGTACTTCGTAGTGGGGCCGGCCCATTTTGCTCCATCATTAATATTTATGAAGTTATAACTATCAAAACTATTATAATAGTTTGAATGACGTTTCTTTCTTCTTTTTTTAAAGTAATATTATCAAACTTTAAATGACGACTGGATGTATGAATGAAAGTATATTGCACAGTTATACTGCTGTCGCAATAACTTCATTCAAAAAGTTTATTGAATGAAATTTCGCAATATAATATTGATACTCGAACTTTTATACTGGTCAGTTTCGTTGAAGTTTAATGTCAGCACCTATTTTATGAAACTGTGGTCACTTCTTCAGTCCAACCCCCCTCCAAAACCCTCCAAAAAAATGTTACAAAAAAGTGATTCGTTTCTTTTTATGCAGCAAGCATTCCAAGTTTAAAGAAAATCGTCATAACCCCTTATCGAGAAAATTCCTAAAAGCTCAAAAACCTATTCTGTAATGTTTACATTTTAGGTTAACCTATTTTCTTTTAATTTGGAATTCTATCAATGGTTCATATGTGTATGAAACTTATGTAGATGGTAAAAACCACGAATCACTGAAGTAGTACTTTAGAGGAAAGCACAACATTACTATTCCCCCAAAAATGAATTTTCCCGGGAAAAAGTTTCAAATAAAAGTGATGGGGTTTATATGTGTGTAGATAGTGTAGGAAGTTTAAAGAAGATCGTTGGAGTCGTTTTCGAGAAAAATCACGAAAAACTGGAGAAAAATAAATCATTCCGTAAAGTCACACTTCCGGTGGATGGTGTTTGCCCGAATATCTTCGTGTCTAATGCGATGGTTGTATCTAAACGGAATACCAAGTTTGAGCTTCTTGCGACTTATCATTATTATTGTGAAAAGATTATCATAAAATTTTTTTTGCCATTTTTCGTGTCATCCAGACTTTCATCAAGGCTACATATTTCAAAACAGGAAGTAACAATTGCGTTGCAAATACGATACATACACTACTCATTGAAACAACTAGTTAAATTAATTGAAACTAAAAATTACAACAAAAGAAATAAGCGTTTACAAGTAATGAATGATATTACTCATTACTTTATAATTACAGAGGCAGTGGAAAAAAAGAGAAGAAAGAACCAGTCTAGTGTATAACTGTACACTTCCTTTTCTGCTGCTATAACCACAGCATTACCTTACCCTATTAAAATATCATGAGAGTGAATAAGGAAAAATAATAATTTTATAGGTCACTGGGCATAAGGAAAATTGTTTATTTCTTAACTTAATATGAAAATATGAATTCTATATTATAGTGTTTTCTTTTTTTCTGTTACTTTATTTTTAATTAGTGTAATTGCTTTTATTTAATTAATTATTTCTATTACTTTCTATTTTCTATTAATAAATTATTTATATTAAGCATAAACAAGTAAACATCATCTGTTTCTTCAATCATTTATTTATTTGTTTATTTTGAGTTTCTTTTACTGCTGTAGAACGTTTCAGGATTTTCAAAGTTGCTTTTTCACTGGAAATACTTGTTCTGACGTATTTGAATACGTAATAAATGTTTTTAGCGAATGATCTATATGTATGTGTGTGTGTGTGTGTGTGTGTGTGTGTGTGAACTAAATATCTCAAAAAAGAAAAATTGCAGAAAGCTCAAACTTGGTATTCCTGTCATCACATCTGACACGAAGTTTCGATCAAAATCTATCTATCGGTTGTGCGACTTTACTGATCATTTTTGTTTTCATTTCAGTTTTCCTCGATTCATTTGAATAACACTTTTATTTGAAACAATTGTCCAGGAATTATTGATTTTCTGAGTGTTTTTTTTTTGTGTGTTTTCCTCCAAAAAGTACCCCTAATTGGAGGGAGTTTATTAGAAATGTTTACATGCTCCATTTACATACTGCATGTATAATGCAAATCAATATTTTACAAAATTAAGATTAAAAACAAAACAAGTAGTTATGCTATTAGGGAATAATGAAAGATTTTAACGATTTACTTGAAAAATGAGCAATTTTAAATGAAAAATTTTGAATTAAGGGAATTAAATTTTTAATCCCCAAAATTCAATGAATTGAATGAAAAATTGAAGTGATTAACTTGCGAGATTGTCCAGATCTATTTTAGTGATAAATTCAATAAAATCTTCATGTAAATGATGAATAAGGTTTTCCTGTGTTGTAGGCCATCCCTGATTTAGCAAATAAATTTTTTCGTTTGTTATCTAAGAGAGAACAATCAAACAACAAGTGAGTTGGTGTCTGCTCGCTAGCTCCATCGCATTTACATACCGAAGTATTCGCAATCTTAAAACGGTAGAAGTAACTTTTGAACCTACCATGGCACTGATTTTATGAGTGCTTTTGGGGGAAGAGTAACTTTTGACAGGAAGTGTCAAACAGGTACTACTTCAGTATAATTTCTGCTTTTATTTTCCTACTTTGCTAGAATTCCAAATTTGAAGAAAATCCGAAAAATCGCAGGCAACTCGAACTTGATATTCTATTCTTACATCATAATGGGATCCGACCATAAGATTTATCGTTTATGCTAAATTTAAATATTGTCCATTGAAGGCTGCTTTTCAAGAAGCGTACAAGTGAAAAAAAAAACAATCATTCCAAAAGTATGTATTTCCAGCGAAAACTCAATTTTACCGAACTGTGAAGATCGCAGTAACACGAAATAAAAACACGGGAAAAGTAAAAGAAATCGTTTACTATTGGCTGGTAGTGTATTTAAGCTGAATAAATACAATTAGAAATTTGGCCTGTTTGGGGTTCCGCAATACCCGTTCTGGTTTTCATGAAAGAGAGAGAGAGAGAGAGAAAGAGTGAGTGAGCCAAAGAGAAAGAGAGTGCAAAATGAAAACTGTCGTAACAGGAGATAAACTGTGCCAATAGGTACAGTATGGAGATAAACTACAGTACGGTGAGCCTGACAGTGTGGTGGGAGTGCGAGAATTAGTTGGGTAATATTGGCTGCCCTCTGTATTGGTTGTTGTCTGGTCAATAATAGTCAACACTCTGGGTTTTTATCAAAAAAGTTTCAACCACAGCCACGTCAACATTGACTAACTTCCGATATCATTATAAATAGTATACTGCATTGATTGTGCCCGGCCACCCCAACCTCCCCTTCAATCACCTCTTTTAATAAAAAATTATTACGTCATTTCTGTACACTAACCATTATTCATATTTTGGTCTTTAGGATTTCCAGACTTCTCGTATTATTGTTGCTAAATCCAGCTAATTTTGGTTTATAACACACTCCCAGAATAAATATCCCGGGGGTGTGGGGAACTAGGATTCGTGATTCTGCAAAAAAAATACACCCAGTAAATGTCAAAGCACACTTAGTAAAATGTTACATATATTCTGAAAAGCATATACAGTAAATGGTTGCTATGACCAATCTGTTCGCTCAGGGAGTGACACAGATTGTCAATCGTCGCTCGTCGAGTAGAGTGGCCTGGCCCTCTTGCCTAGCGCACACTACTTATCGGTGATCGTTGTACGAACAAACGGCCTGGCTCTCCTGCCTAGCGCAGATGTCTTGAAACGGTGATCGCTGGATGAGTAAACGGCCTGGCTCTCTTGCCTAGCGCAGATGCTCTGAGAAGTTAGTTAAGGGCCTGCCTAGCTAGCGCCAAAACTATTAGAAGAGTTTCTAATCGCTGAGTACTTCTCTCTCTCTGATTATTCTGGTCGTGGATGGCCCCTTATATACGATTCTGAGGTGGTAGGGATGGTGTCCAGTAGGCGGGTCTAGCCGGTGAAAGTTCTCCCCTCTGTAGTGGAGTAGGAGAGTCCTAGTGTAGTGGGGGTGTGCCTCCCTAGTGAAAGGTCCACTTGGTGCAAACCTGGTGGCCGGGCGGAGAACTGTTGTTACATCCTCCCCCTTGAGCTCAGGTGTTGCTTGCAATGGCTGAGCTCACATCAATGGCGTGGTCGGCCTCTCTTCCTTAACCTTCGGATTGGCTTCTCCTGGGCGTCTGCGGTGCAGGGCGTCAGGCTTGACACGTGGTATTTGCCCAGTGGTATCGTCGGGTTGTCTTCGGCTGCTACTTCATAGCTGACGGGTCCCTGTGCGTGTAGAATGACGTAGGGTCCGTCCCTTCGTGGAGCGAACTTGGCTGTTCGTCCTTTCGTCTTACTGCTCTGTGTGTGGGTAGTGATCCACACGCGGTCTCCGGGCGCGTACTGGGGTCCGGGACGTGCTCGTTGGTCTGCGTATTTCTTCTGCCGGTCCTGAGCCGTTTCATGGTTGTCTCGGGCTCTATAGTAGGTGTCTGCCATGCGCGAGAGGGCTGGCGTGATTTCGGCGATGAAATTCTCTGAAGAGATGACTTCTCTTAAGTCATGTTGGATCTCTGCGGGGGTCCGTAATTCTCTTCCAAACGTTAAGTATGCAGGCGTCATCTTGGTAGCCTGGCATTCAGCGGTGTTGAGAGCGAATCTGATAGCGGGCAGTCTCCTTGGCCAATCGCTGTGGTCTTCTCCTACGAGGATAGCTAACTGCGTCTTCAGTTCTCGGTTTCGTCTCTCCACGGGGTTCGCTGCCGGGTGGTAGACTGGTGTAAAGGCTTGTGTAATGCCTAAACAGAAGGTGATGTACTGCATCACGTGACTGATGAACTGCGTTCCATTGTCGCTGATCATCTTCCTTGGTATTCCGTATCGTAAGAAGAACTCGTTTAGTAGTAGTTCTCCGCAGCGCTGTGCCGTAGCTTCTTGTAAGGGAAAAAGCTCTATCCATCGGGATGCTGTGTCCTCGATGACTAATATCCACTTGTACCTTTCGACTGATTCGGGTAAGGGACCGAATAAGTCTACGGCGATGACTTCGAATCGCTGGTTCATTGGTGGGGTCCTGAGTAGTCCTGCGGGCTTCAAGTTGGATGCCTTGTACCTCTGGCATGTCGTGCAAGCTCGTATATACTCTTCAATGCTGTGTCGCATTCCTGGCCAGTAATAATGCTGAATTATCCTCTGGTAGGTCTTGTGAATACCGTTATGTCCTGCTGTGGGCGCATCGTGGTACTCCTTTAGTATAGCTACTCGTTCGTGTACTGGAACAGCTAGCTGTGCGTTGTCCACCTCCTCGTCGGTGGCGTATCTGTAAAGGCAACCATTCGATATTAGATAACCTCTGGCGGACCATCTAGCTGCTTCACCATCTTGCTCTGGATCGGTGAAGGCGTCTAGTATTTTCTTCAGCTCGGGATCCTTGGACTGTTCTTCCCGGATCTCCGTAGCGCTTCTCCTCGGCATGTCTATAGTGAGGGTACAGACTGCGTAATTCTCTTCTTCAGGGGGCCTTGATAACGTGTCGGCCACTGCGTTGCTCCTTCCGGGTGTGTATTTGATCTGAAATACGTAGGGTTGTAATTGCAGGGCCCAACGGGCGAGTCGGCCTGTAGGTGATTTCAGGGTCATCAGCCACTGTAGTGGTTGGTGGTCTGTGACTATCAACGTGGGGCTGGCCTCGATATATCCTCTGAACTTGAAGACTGCCCATACTAAGGCGAGTGCTTCTCGTTCGGTCGTCGTGTAGTTTCTCTCAGGCGCTGTAAGCAGGCGGCTGGCGTACTCCACGGGATGTTCTTCTTCTTTCTCCCCCTGGACTAAGACTGCTCCAATAGCATAAGCACTAGCGTCGGTTTTGATAGTGAAGGGGCGAGTCTCATCGGCAGGCTGGAGGATGGGTGCTGACGTCAGTAGTTTCTTTAGCTGGTCAAATCCATCTGCTTGGTCGGTGGTCCATGTCCATGTGGCGGCTTTCCTGGTGAGCAAGGTCATCGGTCGAGCGATCTTGGCAAAGTCTGGGATGAATCGTCGGTACCACGAGCAAGTCTGAAGGAAACTCTTAAGTTCCTTTACGTTCCTCGGTGCGGGTCTCTTGAGTATAGCTTCGATCTTCTCTGGATCGGGGGTGAATCCTCTAGGCGTAATCACGTGGCCTAGGTACTTGATTCGTTCGCAGCAGAAGTGGCATTTGGGCCGGTTGGCCTTCAGCTTGTACTTCTCTAGATGCTGAAATACCTCCTGTAGGTCTGATAGATGCTCCTCGTAGCCTGGTGAGAGCACTATTAGGTCGTCTAGGTAGACTAGCAGTGTGATGTGGCTGAGTCCAGTTCGAAACTTGTCCATAAGTCTCTGAAAGGTGGCTGATGCGTTGCGTAAGCCGAATGGCATTCTGTTAAACCGGTAGGTTCCAAAAGGTGTGATGAAACAGGTTTTATCTCGATCCTCTAGTTTCACCTTGATCTGCCAGTACCCTGCTCTGAGGTCTAGCGTGCTCATATACTGCGTCCCTTTAGCAGTGTGCAAGATGTCATCTATCCGTGGCAGTGGATAATGATCTGCTTTAGTGACTGCATTCAACTTCCTGTAGTCAATGCATAGCCTGTACGTGTTGTCCTTCTTGGGCACCATGACGACAGGTGAGGTCCATTCACTGTCGCAGGGCTCGATGATCCGTCCGTCCAGCATCTGGGAAATCTCCTGTTCCAAGATGTGACGTCTGCTAGGTGATAGCCGGTATGGCGGTGCTGCTATAGGTGATGCCTCTCCGGTGTCTATCCTGTGTTCTGCGTGTGGCGTAGGCTCTGTAGGAATTCCAAACACGTCCTCGTGAGCAGCAAGTATCTCATTAGCCTGCTCCTGTTGTGCTCGGGTGAGCCGGGTGCCTTCGTCTTTTCTAAGCTCCACGTCTATGGTGAAAAGCTGTAGTTGCTCCTCCGATGGCCATAGGGTGTCATCCGCCCATACCCTATGGAAGTCTAGATGGCTATGCCTGGTGGGCGTGTGGTGAGTCCTTTCGGTGGGCTCGCAACGGTGTATTATCCACCTACCCCTGGTGGTGTCCTGTTGTACCGGTGGTGAGGGTCCATAGCCTCCGAGTATGGCCTCTTCGGTAGCTTCCATCTCTACTAGCGTTCTTGTTGGTGTGGGTGGTAGCGGGCTGACCATGGTTGTCCTGAATTGTGGCGTCTGCACAATCGCTTCCTGAGTTGTTCCATAAACTCGTGTGTCTTCTGCTCCTGGAGTCAGCGGCGGTGGGCTGATCCTTTCTGATGTGGGTTGTGGTACCTTCACAACCGTGTTCTGAGTTTCTCTATAAACTCGTGTGTCTCCTTTCACTGGAGTCAGCGGCAGTGGGCTGAGTAGTGCTGGCTGCGGTGTCATAGTCACAGTGTCCATCTGTATTCTTCCTGATGTGGGTTGTGGTACCTTCACAACCGTGCTCTGGGTTTTCCTATGAACTTGTGTGTCTCCTTTTACTGGAGTCAGCGGCAGTGGGCTGAGTAGTGCTGGCTGCGGTGTCATAGTCACAGTGTCCATCTGTAACTGTGGTGGTGCTGGCTTGTCCTTTCTGGTGAATGGGTAGAGTGTGGGGTTGTCATGAAACCTCCACCTGTGTTCTCCAAAATCCAATATAAGTCCAGCGTCCTCAATGAAGTCTATTCCGAGCAACGTTTGGGTGTTCCGGGCTCCCGGGAAGAATGTGAAACTGGTCGGGATTGTCCTTCCCTTCAGTTTGACTGGCAGTTGCGTCTGTGCAACCTGCTGCGTTGTTTCTTCTCCGTCTGCTAGCGTCACTGTAGCAGTTGTTAGGGTGAGGGGATGTCCTCGTTCTTCTAGCAGGGTCTGCAGCTGGTGGCTGCCTATACTGGCCTTGGCTCCTGTGTCTACAAAGCCAGTGCCCTCTAGGTTCCACACGGCAAAGCTGAGTGCTGGCCTCTGCCGGGTGCGGATCTGTATGTGGGCAGCACAGAAAGAGCCTGTTCTTTCTTGCTGCGTCTTCGTTTGGTTGCAGTCCGGGCAGTTCCTCCTGTATACTCCCGGTCTGTTGCAACCAAAACAACTGTAGGCCGCCTGTGCTGTAGGCTGCTGCTTGTGCGGGTGGGCTGCCTTTGCCTTCCTGCAGTCCTTCTGATAGTGGCCTCTGATGCCACAGTAGTCACACCTGGTAGTGCCACCTGTCCTCTCGTTTGGCTTCTTTGCTGCTGGTGCTGGGTCCTCATACTGCTCGATACGTCTGGCCTCTTGCACGAGTGCCCAGAAGGTATCGACAGTTTCCCTCCTGATGCGGGTCCTTAACCTGGGATGGAGTACCGCATAGGTCATGTCCAGCTGAACATGGATGTCCAGAGCCGGGGTGATTTGAGCAAGTATTGCTCGCTTGCTGCAGACAAACTGGTCCGTGCTGGTCTTGTTGTCCTGCGGCGTGTTGAAAAACTCTCGGTACAGCTGATCGTTGGACTTCCTAGGTCCAAAAGTTCGCCTCAGCTGCTGTATGGCGTCAGGCCATGTTGTGGTGGTTTCCTTCTCTCCGAGCCACCAAGTTCCTGCAACGTCTGTGAGTAGCATGGGCAGTGCGGCTAATGCGTGGTTGTCACTCACTCGGGCTGCTTCCTTGTACGTCTCTGCTGCGGAGATGAAGACATCCAGGTCCTCTCCTGGTTTTCCTCCGTAGCGTGCGGTACACCCAATCATTAGGCCAGACTGCTGGGTCTGCCTGTCTTGATTGATGCCTCGTATCAGCTGCTGCAACATCTCTGGGGTGAGCTGCATGCTTATGTCTCCTAATTCGGGGCTGGGCTGTCGCTCCGTCGATGGTCGTTCTAGAGCTCGTGCTGCACGTTTGGGCGCCATTTCTTTTATAACACACTCCCAGAATAAATATCCCGGGGGTGTGGGGAACTAGGATTCGTGATTCTGCAAATAAAATACACCCAGTAAATGTCAAAGCACACTTAGTAAAATGTTACATATATTCTGAAAAGCATATACAGTAAATGGTTGCTATGACCAATCTGTTCGCTCAGGGAGTGACACAGATTGTCAATCGTCGCTCGTCGAGTAGCGTGGCCTGGCCCTCTTGCCTAGCGCACACTACTTATCGGTGATCGTTGTACGAACAAACGGCCTGGCTCTCCTGCCTAGCGCAGATGTCTTGAAACGGTGATCGCTGGATGAGTAAACGGCCTGGCTCTCTTGCCTAGCGCAGATGCTCTGAGAAGTTAGTTAAGGGCCTGCCTAGCTAGCGCCAAAACTATTAGAAGAGTTTCTAATCGCTGAGTACTTCTCTCTCTGATTATTCTGGTCGTGGATGGCCCCTTATATACGATTCTGAGGTGGTAGGGATGGTGTCCAGTAGGCGGGTCTAACCGGTGAAAGTTCT
>JAAEAF010002724.1:0-15212 GCA_011037195.1 Triatoma infestans | reverse complement strand
TTTTATGCTCCTCGACGTTTTCGAGGCCTGGAACTCTTGCGGTGTCAGTGGGAAGCTCCCTTAAGCATCTTTCAATTGCACACCGGCTAGCCACGGTGGGTGATGCTGTGTTCCAGGCTACTTTCGATTATGCTGCAGAAGTTAAGAAGTGTGCGACAAGGCTCGACGTGGTGAAGTTCACAATAGAGATCTTCGCAGTATGAGAAACATAGATAGATAGATTCTACCGGGGGAATGGCTACTCAGCCTACGCCACCGCGACACCTCAAGGATCTATTGTGGCACCCCCCTAGTTGGAGACCCTCCCCCTATCCTGTCCTTAACCGAACTGTGGAATTGGGGGGGGGGCTCCCAGGTGGTCAATCAGAGCACCCGCCATCAGAGCACCCTCTCGAGTCCTGCTTGCCTTAGAAGACTTAATAGGTCCGAGAGAGGGCCCTGGCTGAGGCTTGTTGGCACCAGCTTCTCTTTACCAAAGAGGCGGTACCTTAGCCAGGCCAGCCCCTCGCACTGACATACCACATGCAGTGCCGTCTCCTCTTCTTCCTGACAAAACCTGCACAGGCTATCCGTTGCCAGGCCCATGCGATGCATGTGCTTATTTAATCTACAGTGGCC
Source organism: Triatoma infestans (assembly GCA_011037195.1). NCBI lineage: Eukaryota > Metazoa > Arthropoda > Insecta > Hemiptera > Reduviidae > Triatoma > Triatoma infestans. The sequence goes on along the minus strand of JAAEAF010002724.1, from coordinate 14,594 downwards.
AGTGAGAATGCCAACTGCTATCCTTATGGCCACCCGGCCTAGTTGGAGTAATTCTGCAGTTAGCTTGGGCGAGTAGCTATAGATAAACTTTTTCGCCTGTCTCTGGCCTGGAGTTTTGACCCACCATTCCCTTGATCGGTCCTGCATCCATAGCTTAATGGATGCACTCCTGAGGCATCTTGAGACACCACAGAACGGCTCCGGCCCGACAAGCGCTCCCATTGAACCCTCCCGGGCCAGGCGGTCCGCCGCCTCATTGCCTCTGTGACCCGAGTGCCCAGGTACCCAAACCAGGAAGACCTTATTATGGCTACTAATTTCCCTTAGTGCACCTAGGCAGTCCCACACCAGCCTTGAGCTGATCTCCCACGAGTCAATTGCCCGCAGAGCAGCCTGGCTATCCGAATACATGACGACTCTGGAGTTATGCACTCCCCGTCTTCTTATTTCGGCGGCGCAGATAATAATCGCGACTAGCTCCGCCTGAAAGACCGTAGCTAGCCTTCCCAGGCTCACCGAGATATTACATCTCGGATGAGCCCCGTACACGCCGGCTCCCACTCCGTCACCCATCTTGGACCCGTCCGTGTACCACATAGATTCGCCTGTAATTTACATACCGGGTACCACATAGATTCGGCCTATTCTTCCATGCCCCTCTGTCTAATATCAAGACTTTGAAGGGTTTTTGGAAGTCATACCTAGGAGTCATTATATCCGTAGGCAGGCCCAAAATCGGGTCCGCCTCCAGCTCCTCCCATAGGTCTTGATGCTTCCCAGTGTGCCTGGGATAAATGGGCGCTTGTCCCTGTTGTAGTCGTGCCACAACTGCTCTTGCAACGCCTTGGACGTAGATGTGGAGTGGTGGAAGGTTTAACAGGGCCTCCAAGGCCGCAGTGGGGGTAGTCATCATGGCACCCGTCGTACTCAAACAGGCCAGCCTTTGAATACTTCCGAGCGCTCCCGGCCCCCCCATCTGCAAGGTCTTTGTCCACCACGCCACCGCCCCGTGGGTTACCATTGGTCTCACGACACAGGTATAAATCCACAGAGCCATCTTCGGACTTAATCCCCAACTTTTACCGCATAGCCTCCTGCACCTACCCATGGCGATTTTGGCTTTGTGTGCGGTGATATTAATATGGGAATTCCATGTCAGCCTTCGGTCAAAAGTGACCCCCAAATATTTGGCTTCCATGGCAAAGGGGATCGCGACCCCTCAGAGCATTGGCTGTTGTAAGCCTTGTAAATTTCTCTTCCTTGTAAAAGGAACCACTTGAGTTTTGTGGGGATTGATGGAGAGACCCTCCGCTCTACACCATTTGTTCACAATATTGAGCGCCCCCTGAGTGCGCTCCGAGACGGTTACCGCGAACCGCCCCCTCACCACGATCGCCAGATCGTCCGCGAACCCTAGGCAATGAAAGCCTTCCGCGGTTAATTTGGTCAGGATGTCATCGGCTAACAACGTCCACAGCAATGGCGACAAAACGCCTCCCTGCGGACAGCCTCTACTCACCCTGGCCACAAGAGATGAATTGTCGATGGTGGCTATATTAGTCCTTCCCAAAAGACTAGTCCTTATCCACTGACTAATTGTAGGGGGCGTGCCCCTTCTTGTCAGTGCACCAACAAGAGACTCTGAGGACACATTATTAAAGGCGCCTTCTATATCCAAAAAGGTGACTACCGCAATTTCCTTGTCGTCAAGCGACTTCTGGAGTAGCCTATTTAGGTCGTCCAGAGCCAAATCTACGGACTTCCCTGCCTGATAGGCATATTGGCGATTATTGAGAGGATTAATCCTCAAGATCTCGTCCCTTATAAACCTGTCAACCATCCTCTCCATCACCTTCAACAGAAAGGAGGAAAGGCTTATTGGCCTAAACGACTTTGGCGTTTGATCTACCGATCTCCCTACTTTCGGGAGGAACACGACCTTCACCTGTTGCCATTCTATCGGTATGAATCTCCAGGCCAAACAGCCTCTAAAGATCCTACATAGGTGTGGTGTCAACACCTCCACCGCCTTCTGCAGGAAGACGGGGTAAATTCCATCCACGCCTGGTGCTTTATAGGGCTTGAATCTTCCAATCGCCCATCTTAGCCTATTCGGCTGTATGACGTGATTCGCGATTTTCCAATTCGCCCGACCAGGCCTTCTCAGCCCCTCAACCTCTGAAGGGGCCTCTCCATAAGAGGACCCTGGGAAATGTGTGTTCATGAGCAACTCCAGCGACTCCTCTATCGAGTTAGTGTAGGTTCCGTCATCTTTCTTCAGGAACCCTACCCTGTCCGCAGTACCTTCTCTTGCTAAGATTCTGTGGATTCTCGCGCACTCCGAAGTGTCTGCTACATCCTCACAGAATCTTCGCCAGGCTTTACGCTTGGCCTTCCTTATTTCGACATTATACTGCGTCAGTACCCTTCTATACGATGCCCAGTCTTGGTTGATTTTGGCTTTGTTAAACAGCCTCCTCACCTCTCTCCTCCTTCTCTCGAGGTGATCATTCCACCAGACCGTCTTCGACCTATTAGGCCTTTCCCTCTCCGGACAGTTTTCCCCGTAGGCGTCCAAAATCGCCTCGGTTACCTGTGCCACTGCCCGTCCCAGACTTCCTATTGTCCGTACATCCACTTTAAGGTCACCGAGAGACTCATTGAGACTCCCTACAAATCCCTCCCAGTGGGTCTCCCTCGGGCTTCGAAACCTGGTAATGACCAATGGTGGAGTGCATATATCAAACCTTATGTGCCTATGATCCGAGCACGATGGCTCACTTGATACATGCCAGTGAGCAATTTTGCTCAACATACAGCGCGAGGCTAGCGTCACATCCAGCACCTCCCTCCTAGCTGCAGTCACGAAAGTTGGTTCCAAGCCTACATTGGCTACATGCAACCCTTCACCAGTAATGAATTCATAAAGGTACTTACCCCTTTGGTTGATATCGGTGCTCCCCCAGGCAGTGTTGTGCGCGTTGGCGTCGCATCCCAGCACCAGCTGCAAGTTCCCACCTCTGCAGTAGTCCATTACTCTTCTCAGTAGACAGAGGGGGAAATCCTCATCACCGGGGAAGTACGCAGAGCTAATAACCAGCCTTCCACTCCCTCTTCGGTGTTGATAGTTAGGAGAGCTGTAACAAAATCGGCGGAGCACAGCTCCGGTATTAATCCACAGCTCACCTTGTTACTATGCACTATACACGCTCGGGGTCTACTTACAGACTTGTTGTACAGCACCTTCCCAAATTTCGGATGCAGTCCTCGGACGATCCCCCCATGGCACCACGGCTCCTGCAGTAGGGCTACATGTAGCCCCTCCCTGTCGAACCTCCTACTAAGCACGGCCGAGCGGCCCTTGCATGGTGGAGGTTCGCCTGCACCATCTTGATCGCCATGTTAGGTCTCGAGGGGGGCGGAACGTCGGCCCCGGGTCCCAAGGGTCGCCCCCCGGCTTCCGCAACCTCCGCCAACCGCTCCTGGCCTTGAGACCTGTGGAGCAAGCCGGCATCGCTTCCGCCAGGAGACGCACCCACCGGGACCCCCGCCTTGACGTCCGCCCCCTCCTCTATCCGCCCCTCTCCTACGGGTAGTACGGCCAGGGCAGCCTGCAACGCCGCCATCTCTCCTTCCAGGCCCCCCTGACCCCCCTTTGGCAAGTCCACCCTCACCAAGCTCTTGGCCTGTGGCTGATCTCCTTCCACTTCCATCGCCTTGGCCTCCTCCGAGCTTTTGCTTTTCGGAAGCTTGTGACGAAAAGTCACTCGCCCCCAACCAAAATAGGGGGACATGTTCAGCCTTTTAAGCTCCGCCAATGACCCCCTGTCCATTGAGAATGTCCAGAGACACCCACCCTCAACGGGTAAGCATCCCCAGACCCTCCACATTTCGGTTTTCAGCCCCTGGTTGCTCACCTCTAAACGATGGAGCACCCTCTCAGCCTCAACCTGCTTGTCCCCCTCGTTGGGGATGAAGACCTTACAGGTCTCTGTGCCCGGTATGTCCCTCCCAGGGTTTAAGTGCTGGAGGCTTGCACCTTCCCAGGGTTTAAGCTTTGGGATAATCTCCCTCAGCCACCCCAGACTATCGTCCCCTACGCAGGTAATGACAAGGAACCCTGGTTTATGGGCACATTTGGCCAACTGACCTGCGGCCCGCCTCTTGGGATCTTGTCGTATTCCCCCAAAATGGCATTTTGGATGGCCTGTAGTTCATCCATGCCTAACTGGTAATCGGGGAAGCCCTTCTGCACCACGGCAATTTTCGCCGATGAGGAAGCCTCACTGTAGGATTTCTCCACAGTCTTGGCTTTAACCTCTTGGGCGGCCGCTGCTGCTGTGGGGATTCCCCCTCCGACCTTGGCCTCTTAGTCGCCTGTGTCGTACGTTCTACCCATTGAAGGTAATTTTCCCTTATTAACTGGCGTTTGGCCTGAAGATACTCCTGGCCCGCCTCAACGCGAGCTTTGAGCTCCTTCCTGGAGAGCCCTGACAGCCTGGCGGCTTGAACGTCCTTGTCTGTCATATTCTCGATCGCTTCTAGCGACCCCGCTTTAAAGTTTCCGGCCTTTGCCTTGGCCTTTTGGACAGAGGAGCCCCCAGGCCCGCAGGCCCGGCCTTTGGCAGTCCCTGGCATAACGCCAGTTTCCACCGTGGCCATAGTGGCTGCGGGACCGGGAGCCCCACCATCTGTGCCTTGGGCAGTCACCGTAAGCCTACTAACTGGTGCTTTGGCTGTGCTGGTTGTGGGGTTACTCCCCTCCCCATGGCCTGTCGCACCAGTTCTCGATGGCATCCATGCCTGAAGTTTCAATTTTTTCTTTTTCTTACCCATATGATTCCCACGAGTAGCTAGGGATAGGGTCGTCCACCCGACCAGAGCCCCGCATTAGCCGGGCATGGCTAAATACTCCGGGGTTTCGCCCGGTGCCCCGGAGGCTCCGTTATCGACACAGTACCCCTGTGCCATCCATCCCTCGGCACGGAACGCGTAACACCTTAGATTGGGCCCTACTAACAGGTCTGTACTATGTGCGTGTACGTGTTGTTGTGTGTGTGTTCGTAATTGTGTATGTTCCCCGTGTAAGATGTTGGGCTGGGATGTTCGCAGGGTCGCCCTTACCTGAGGGGGCAGCTAATCCACCCCCCATCCCACGATAGAGGAAGTGAGGGATCGGGTTGGACGGGAAAGCAGGATGGGGGTACACTAAAGAGGTGGCCCGCGGTGGGTTGCCGCCAGGCCCGCCATTGCCCTGTTAGCCGCACTCAAAGAGCGCGTTGCCCGGTCCTCACGGCGTGGACGTAGGGTTGGCTAGCCCCTCAATTCAAGATCGAGGAGACCTTTGAGGACCATGAGAAACATAAGTAAGTCTCTTAGTGAGCTTTTGTCCAAGTTCATATCTCGTTCACCAAGTTGATCTCTTCGCTGTTAGGAAACAATAGGGTTACAATAGCTGTTGGAAAGCATAGAACCGAACTATTTTGGTCAAGAGAGGAGTTTCACAAGGCGGGCCATTATCATGTAGCCTCTTTAATCTATCTATTGACCATCTCTTCATGATCCGCGACCCTGATTTCTCAAATCAGTATGGGTATAGGTTGAGCGCTGCTCATGATAACGTCGTACTGACGGGATGTGTATCAATAGAATATTTACGGAGATTGGCTTAGCAGTTAACCCTCAGAAGAGCACATCTATAGTAATCAACGGAGGAAGCCTTCATGAATCCAGCCTGTTCTTGAGAACGGGGATGTAATAGAATCTATTGGCGAAGGAGAAGTAATAAAATATCTTGGGTGCAGCTATAAAGAAGAGTTAACGCGTGATGAGGATGCTATAACCCGACTCACCGACAACTTGAATAAATTGACCACTTCAAACCTTCTAAAGCCTGAGCAGAAGTTGAATATTATAAATCAGTACGTTTTTCCAGCTCTCTCCTATCCTTTTCAATGTGCACCGCTAGTCAAATTGCCAACTACCCTTTTGGAGGGTGTTGACACTATAATTCGAAGGAGTGTAAAGGCGATGTTGGGACTCCCGGCTAGCTCTTCGACTGCTATGTTTTATGCTCCTCAACGTTTCGAGGCCTGGGACTATTGCGGTGTCAGTGGGAAGCTCCCTTAGAGCATCTTTCAATTGCACACCGACTAGCCACGGTGGGTGATGCTGTGTTCCAGGCTACTTTTGATTATGCTGCAGAAGTTAGGGAGTGTGCGGCAAGGCTCGACGTGGTGGAGTTCACACCAAAAGATCTTCGTAGTGTGAGAAACATAAGAAAGTCTCTTAGAGAGGAGGCTTTCAACGAATGGGCGAGCTGCAAGTGGCAGGGTATAGGCGTCCTGCACTATAAGGAAGAACCGAGAGCCAATAGTTTCATAAATGGCAAGCTGATGCTTACCGGCTCAGAGTGGTCGAATGCCCTCAAGCTAAATATAAATTATCCCCCCTGCGAGGAGTACCAGGAGTTGGCCGGAATAGTCTGGGAGATGTTGGGACCCTCTGCCGCAGATGCGGCCGGGAGACAGAAACCCTAGCCCATGTTTTGGGCAGTTGTCCATACAACATGCTTTTAGTCACACGCCGCCACCACAATGTGAAACACTGGATCTCCGATAAGTTGAGAGAAATAAGGTACGTTTGTCATGAGGAAGTATACTGCGTCGATACCGCTGGGTCAACACGTTATGCTGACATAGTGGCTTTCCTGAAAATTGTTGACCCTACGATAAGGTTTGAGACGAACGACCCAAAGCAGGCGGAGAAAGTGGATCAGGAGAAGAAGGGAATATATGATAAATGTATTCCCTTCCTTGATGAAAAGTTCCGCGAAAAATATGGCGAGCGGCAGTATGCTGTTGTAGGATTGTGGTTTGGAATTCGGGGAGCAATCCCTAAAGAAACTGCTGACTTCTCCAGGAAACTGGGCATCCATTCCACTTGCTTCCACAATCTTGCGGAGTTGATCATAATCGACTGTTTGAGCATAGTCCACCATCACATATACGGTGCTTAGCTCTTACCGGCATAATCTCTTACCTGAACTAATGACCAAGACCGTTTTGTCTTATTTGTCTTTCTTTTGTCGTATATGTGTTTATATTTAGTCTAAATTATCTATATTTTGACTTAGACATTTTTGTCATAATATTTTTTCACCTTGACGCTAAATTTGTTATTAATTTTATTGTGTTACATATACTACCTTTCACGTTATTTAATGCTGACAGTATCCTAATGTTAAGCGGAGGATCTGTAGTTACTTTTATATTGTGCCCTCTTTTGAGGTTTAAGTTAATATCTTTGACTGATTATGTACGCTGTGTTCGAGCAAGCCAATATAGTTGGCCAGCACCACTTGTATTTGTTTAGTTCAATGAAGTGTTTCTCTCTTCACGGTGTCTGCAACAGGGATGGGAGTGTTATTATAATAGGAGTGAAGGACAAGTTCCTCGGCAAAGTATTAAACGTTACATTGGTGCTTTTACTCTCATTAATTTTAATTTTCCATCGTTTGCACTATAAATCTACTTCTCATTTAAGTGTAGCTTCATTTGCAGATGGCACAGCTTCCCATTCTTCCGATGCGGAACTCCAATCCATCATCCAAAATCACATAAAGAAAAGCACTTTAAAATAATTTTTTGCAGAAAAATGTTTCAAATAAAACTGATAAGTTTTTATTTATGGAATAAGCATTTCTAGTGCAAAGGAAAAACTTGGAAATATTTTCAAGGAAGTTCCAAAAAAAATTTAAAACCCTATTCTATAAAATAATACACTTAGCTGATAAGCGATTTTCTTCAAACTAGGAAATCTGGCAACGCCAATATTAACCTAAATATTATATGGCGACATTTCACTGAAGTGGTACTTCATAGGAAAGGCTAAAAAAACACTCCATAAATTCAATTTTTATAGAAAAATGTATGAAGTAAAAGTGATAGGTATATATTATGAATTTATGTGTAATAAATTCATAGTATGCAAAGTGGAAAAAAAGAAAACAAGAGGAACACTTCCGGATGATGGATTTTCACCTTTGGTTAGATGAGGCGGTGGTGGTATTAATACGAACAAATCAATAATAACGAACTTAAATTAATTTTAGGTGTTTGCAATTTTTCATTTTTGCAATTTCTTGAAATTTGCTGGTAACATACACAGATATACAGACCTACACACACACACGCACTCATTTGAACAAATGTAATACGTGGACGACCTCAAAACATGTATTTCCTTTGAAAATTCTATTTATTCCGAAAATTTGATACGATCGTAAATAATTATGTAAATAATGTTTAATGGATAAATAATCAGGCTGGAAACAATAATGGTAGAACTATTTAGGGAATGCTTTATTTTAAGGAATTATTTCAGCGGAATTCTATAACATTCTTAGAATTCATTTTCTACTATAAATGAAAAATATTTACATTATTCATACTCGTATTATAATTTTTCTAGCCGCCTTTCAATATTATGTGATATTGTTTATGCCTTTTTACTTTCTCTTACTCTCTCTAGTAAGAGGTAGTATTGCGATTGGGATCGTGTCATTGAGTTTACACCGGAAATACATGTTTTAAGGTCCCCTGAGTTCGAAAAAGTGGTTTTTTTAGAATTTGGAATACTTGTATGTGTGTACGTATTGTGTTTTGTCAACATAATTCAAAAACGGAAAATCCGGAAAGCTGTAAATTGGTATTTCGTTTAGGTTTTAACAGCTTTTAGTCAAAATCGGTCAACCTATATTGAATGGATTTTTTTTAATTTTTGTAATTTTCTCCAAAACAGCTCCTAAAACATTAATGTATTACATTTTTCCGAGGAAATTCATTAGAGCGCTGTTCTGAGTGGTGGGTGACGTAAGTCTTTCCTCTAAAGTACTAATAAACTATACGTTTTTATCATCTATATAACAATAATAAGAATTTGATTTGGGCCCCAAAATTCCGAGTTTGAAGAAAATCCATTTACCGGAACTACGCTTTTATGTTATATTTTTGATACATACATCCATACATATTTTCTGTTATATGTGACAAAATTGTAACTTAATGCAGTAGTACAGCCTTCAGAACTACCTCTTTCCTGGTCAGGGTGTGCAGTGACTCCCTGGCGTAACTAAACGCTACACAACTCACAGTGACCACAAATTTCGCAGTAGATTGATGTATAATATAATAATATTAAAACAAAATGTTAATTTTTTGAATTTTTTTTATGTTAATTTAATTCATTTTTGTATTTGGCCCCTAGGGTCCGCCCGCGAGCCGCATGCGGTCCACCGGTAGCGTGTTTCAAATACTTACTTTTTGTTATCATTTATGAATTTGCAAACATTATATTCCAAAAATGTTTGCCACCCTATATTTTAGTGTTCTGGAATGCAACTGACGTTTGGCAGTCAACACCAATAGTTCACCTTTTCAAAAGTGAATATGATCAAGAAAGTGAGCTTGTAATTTTTATCTTATTCTACCGTACAAATATCACTATTGTCTTTTTCTTTTCTAGTATGAGCTCATACCTCTGCTTTGCATTCCTCTGTGTGGTTTACTTAACTTTGTAAAGTCGCATTTCCAGTTAGATGACTCACACCTTCGTGGATGGTACCTAAGCGGAATATCAAGTTCAAGCTTATTGATTTTTATTTTTGAGATATTTTGTACGCATGCGCACTCATTTGTACAAGTGTAATAAGTGGATGACTTCAAAACATGTGTTTCCACTAAAAATTCTACTCCGAAAATTTGATACGATTGCAATAATTATGTAAATAATGTTTATTGGATAAATAATCATGCAGGAAACAATAGTTTTATATATATATATATATCATGCTAAAAACAATTTTTAGAATTAGTAGATTAGAGCGCATTTCTGTATTTCATTATTATAATTTTTCACTAAATTTCAATTAAAAAATTGGAACCTTTTAAAGTTATTTTATGTATATATACATTATTAATAATACCAAAAATGAAAGAATAAAATCACGATGCAGAACACTGGCTAGGGATGATCAGTGGAGAAGGGCAGTTCTGTGAAAAGTGACAGAGATTTATTTATTTAATTAAAAACAGGGCCGCAACCGACGTACATCAGACAAGAGAAGTGAGCAGAGGAGTTTTGAATTGGCTAGCCGCCCGTCACTGGATGAGAGACGGACTCAACCCTCATCCAGAAGCTATCGTCTACTACCTTAGCTGGGGGAAATTTATATGTTTGGACTAATTCGTATACTAGTTTGTCCGAGTAACTGCCTCCCTTAAAATTAAATGGTTTCGCTCTAGACTCATTGAACAAAAGATTATTATTCTAGCTTTATCATATTATTATAATGTATATTATTTTTTTTTTTTACATATTCAGAATTAAGTTTATTTTAGCTTCCTGCTTCCTTTTTACTGTTTTATGAGGAAATATTGCCATCATGAAATTGACACAAGTTTTGAGGTTCCCGTAAGTGGAAAAACAAGATTTTAATGAACGGTCATTAATTACTTTATTTCCATATACAATAAACAAATGAAATTACACTCATAACTCATAAATAAGCTACAGTTTAAAAGAAACAGGATCATTTCCTAAAGCTACTGCCTAACGTGCCGAGATGCTGTTGATCAAGATGAAGCCCTGTTAGAGTGTTGTTAACTCATTCCATCTGCTAGTGTGCGAGTAATTCCAGTGTTACAATTGCTAAGGGATTGTGTTACGTATTTGCGTGCTCGGTAGAGCTCATCCGGCACCACTAGATGGTTTCCGGGAACGTTTAGACCACTGCAGGAACTCCGTACGGAGACCATAGGCAGGTCTTGCTGTAAGGGATAGAAGGGTGGGGCAACAAGACAGAAAAGGCACCAATTCAAAAATAACAATAAGTTTATTGTTGAACACAGCACCTCCCCAGTTCTTCCGCCTCACGTCCGAGCCCGAAAACGCACACTGACGAGGGGGTATGCCCTGGGAACTCCTCTGACTGCCTGAAGGGCAGGCAATCCCTTCCAGGGCTGTCCACAGGTTGCTGATGAAGGATGATCTCACCTCCGACGGAGGACCAGCAGCGAAGCTGCAAAGCTGTTGGCATAAGAATAACTATGTAGGAACTGTGCAGGGGACAGGCGGAGCTGTATAGTCTCAACCTAGGTTGAGAGAAAATATAAGAGCACGAGGAGGGCTAATAAGAAAAGCTAAGGTTCGTATACTTGCCTTGAAGTTATTATAGTTCCGTACACCTCCTTTAATTAGAACTCGTTCTATCCAGTGTAGAGACCCCGTCTCTCCAGACTGTACAAGTGGGGGTTGCAGTGAATAGTCACTTAGCTTGGAATTAGATAAATGATTAGTGATCAAATAAATGTTGAGCTGAGACTGAAGGTATTGGCAAGAAAAAATAATATGAACTGTTACCTTCAGGGCGATTGCAATAATCGCTTAAACGGCTTCCGCCGACCTACATTAACACTTAATCATGAACAGAGTAGAGATATCAAGGAGAGGAAAGAATAGGAAAATTATCTTACTCTGAATGTAGATGATGTTAATATACGCCACGTGCATCCGCCAGATTTTGACTCTAGTTAGAGTGGTGACTCCTATTATCACTGCTGAATAAGCTCTTACTGAGTGTGAGACTGTAAATTAGAGGTTTAACAGACTGCTAAGAAGAGTACCCACGTGGGGCAGCAACTGAACGGCGTAAAAAAGAGAACTGCGATCCAGCGATTTTATGATACGCCACCGAACTTAGCATACACTAGAAAATGTTATTTGAAGATAATTGTGCAATCTCACAAGATGATTCACGCAATATAAACGGCTTTATGTAAGATGTTCACTAAGAACGAAAAATGCAGTCTGGTTGGGCGTCACACCAGCTCCACGAGATAGAACGGAACTTGAGGTAGTGATAAGGTTACAACTACTAGGGCCCTGCCACTTAGCTAGGTGATTAGATTGAGAAACTGATACCCGGTGTTAAGGCTAGAACGTTACAACAGTGCTCTAGGTGACCAAAATTGTAAGTAACGTCCTGTCTCTTTTTTGATGGGAGGGGCCTCTATCAATTCAAGACTGTCACTCAAACAGTTACGTATTTCGCTGCATTAAAACTCCCCTTAAACTCCAGAAATACGTAACACTGGGGGGGGGGCAGGAAATGCCCAGAAGATAAAGCCCCAGACAGAGCCATTGGGCTCGAAGAAGCGTGGATATAAGCCACGGCAACACCTTACCAATAAGAGCAACCGCTCTTTAACTAAGGGCGCAAACGCGCAAAATCAAAGGAGCGAGCAAGGCTCCATAAAAACATTGTAAATCTCCAACACCAAACAAAAACAACAAGGGAGAGGGAAGGGAGATATAATAATCAATAAATAACTAGAGTAATGAGAGAATATTTTTATGCAGACCCCGCCTCTCGTAAACTCAGTGCAGGGTGAGAAGAAAAAGAGTAAATTCGAAGGAGAGAAGAGAATTACACGCTCCCCTGCACGTCTCCGTCATCAGAGAGGCGTTGAGAGGTTAGTATATATAATAATAAATGGAAGGGAGGTGGAGCAAAACCACCAAGAGAAAAAAGGCCCGCTGAATAAGCTCTTACTGAGTAGTTTGTACAGTTTTGTTACTGGCCTAACAAAACTACTACGTGAAGTTCGAAGCTTAACTTGTCTGACCACCCCATCCGAGCCCTCATACACCTCTAGGACCCTTGCAAGCGGCCATGTTGAGATAGGAGTGTTAGGTTCATCTAACAGCACCAAGTCGCCAACCTTCAAATTTGGCTGATTGACAGTCCACTTTTGTTTCGGTTGTAGCAGTGGGAGATAATCACGTCTCCAACGATTCCAGAATGACTGAATGGTAGCTTGAAGCAACCGATAAGAAGGTGGAGAGAATTGTAGTAAGCTTAGGTCGGATTCAGGAGAAGCCATTAGTGGCCGACCTATTAAAAAATGTCCAGGCGTTAGTGCACTATAATCTGAAGGATCGCTAGACATAGGAGTAATCGGGCGAGAATTTAAGATTCCTTCAATACGAATCACCAAGGTCTGAAGAGCGACAAAGGGGGGAATTTGTTGTTTAAGAACACGATTCAGATGGAATTTCGTGGACCGAACTACCCGTTCCCACAATCCGCCCTGATGGGGTGCTGCAGGAGGGTTGAAATTGAAGGTAATACCTCGTAGATTACAGAACTCCTCAACCTGTGGGGAGGTTTTTAACAGTTGCAGGAAGGCTTGTAAGGCCTTTCGCAAGAGAACTGATGCGCCCACAAAATGAGTACCACAATCTGAATACAACTGGGCAGGGCAACCTCGTCTAGCTATTAACTTGTTAAGGACATTGATAAACTCTGGGGTGCTTAAGCTCGTTGCGAGCTCTAGGTGAACTGCTTTGGAGGCAAAACACACAAATAAACAAAGATAAACCTTAAGTAGCGGAGCCTTTCGTAAATGCGAACTTCGAACAGTAAATGGGCCTGCAAAATCCATACCAGTATGGTAGAAAGGCGGCGCGGGGTTGACTCTAGCCGCTGGTAACTGCCCCATAAGGGGGGGTACGTGTGAAGGTCTACTTCTGAAACATGTAACGCATTTAAAGATACAAGTTCGAATGGCTTGTCTTGCAGATATAATCCAAAAACGCTGCGACAAGTGAAACAGAACCTGATTGAGTCCAGCATGAAGATGTGCTATATGATAATAGCGGATAAGAAGAGCAACCAAAGGATGTGCTGTGGGTAGCAGGATCGGATGCCGCTGCTGAACTACAGTTGAAAGAGCCAAGCGGCCTCCAACTCGAATTAGCCCACTGGGGTCTAAAAAGGGTGTCAACCGTCTAAGACTGACGGGCACCTGAGTTCCGGTTTGTAAGGCCCTTAATTCGGGACCAAAAGATTGGCGTTGGATATATAGACAGATACGGTCAACCACAACCTGGTAGGAAATAAACGTAGGACTGGTTTTGTAACGCCAGGTTAAGATAATCTTAACCACCTTAAGAAGTGTAGGCCAAGAGGATATAGCGGCAAATAAATTAATAGGCGCCGGCACAGCTGTGCACAACGGCTTAGCAGGTAAAGACACTTCTAATTCTTCCGGAGTAAACGAAGGATTAGGGATATCAGAGGGCCAGTTAGAAGGAAAAGGAAGCCACTCAGGGCCGTGCCACCATAGTGCACTAGAGGAGAACAGAGACATAGTAGTGCCTCTGGAGGCCAAGTCGGCAGGATTCTGACCTGAGGTAACGTGATGCCAAGTGGCCATGGGTACCCATTCTGAAATTTGGGCGACCCGATTGGCTGCAAAGGTCTTTAACTTGTGCGGCTCGATGGATATCCACCGTAAGACAATTTGAGAGTCAGTCCACAGATGTAGGTCACATATGTGAAGCGAACGTGACAAGAACGTATAATAATGGTGGGTCAGTAAGGCCAACAAATGAGCGCCGCAGAGCTCCAGTCGCGGAATGGACTGGGTTTTAAGCGGAGCTACTCTAGTTTTAGATACCAGCAGAACGGGCGGGCCAGTAGAAGCAGATGCGCACAGATACAATACGGCTGCGTAGCCCCGTTTGGATGC